>VZRW01000091.1:140091-188069 GCA_013398125.1 Aegotheles bennettii
CCCCAGATGCAAAACTCTGCACTTGCCCTTGTTGAATTTCATTAAATTTCTCCCCGCCCAACTCTCCAGCCTATCAAGGTCTCTTTGAATGGCAGCACAACCTTCTGGTGTGTCAGCCACTCCTCCCAGTTTAGTGTCATCAGCAAACTTGCTGAGGATACATTCTGTACCCTCATCCAGGTCGTTGATGAAGATATTGAACAACACCGGTCCCAGTACCGACCCCTGAGGCACTCCACTAGTCACAGTCCTCCAACCAGACTCTGCCCCATTGACCACAACTCTCTGACTTCTTCCCTTCAACCAGTTCTTGATCCACCTCACTACCTGATCACCAAACCCATACTTTATCAGCTTATCTACAAGGATGCTGTGGGAGACAGTGTCAAATGCTTTACTGAAATCGAGATAAACCACATCTACCGCTCTACCATCATCCATCCATCCAACACTGAGGGCATATTAAAGGCAGGGAGAGGTAATTAGAAGGGATGACTGGAATGTCATTTTCACTTGCTGAGGATAACTCCATATTCTGAGTAGCTATGACTCTAGATATTGTCCCAGGCTACAGGCAAAAGGAAATTCCATGTTACCTCTCTGGTGTTAAACAGGGGTTTAGAAACTATCTACTTAATAGACAGTCTTTGATACACCCAACGTAAACTGGAAACAGAGAAGCCTTAAACTCTGCCGATATGTCATTGTAAATATTAGTTACTTGTTAATTTCAGAGATCTGAGGAGTATCACTGTAAGAGGTAAAGCCTAGTAATGTAGCACCCTTCACAATATTTCCCTCTTATGTAATAAAAGACCTGAATTGGGACTGCCTGCTCCACACTGGTATGACAATTGGGTGTTGTTTTCTATTGTAGCTGCTTTCCTCTTTGTGAGATGCCCAACAAGTAACTATTTCTGGATGTTATACCTCTTTCTGGAAAATCTCCACTCTGTTCATTCATTCTATGCATGCACCTGCACGATCATCACAAAACACTTGTGAATCTACTGCTCTAAGAATAGTGTGCCTTATATTAGTTGTTTTCTGGGGTGTAACCAATGGATACATTGGTACAGAAAAATTAGAGGGCATTTTATGATTATTAAATCTAATGACAAAACTAAATCAGCAGCTTGTGTTTTAAAAAAATTGGTACTAGAAGATTGGCAAGTCTGTGTTGAAGGAAAGTTCTTCTTTACAGAGTTAGTTGTGTAGGGCCAGAATCTACTACTTCTCTTACACTGAGTGGCATTGTACTGTTTGAGATGGTTGGTTAGTTGTTTTTGACTCATCCAATACAAGAGAAGAAAGAGTGATGTGAGAATCTGTCCTTTAACACTACTTTCTCTGTGGCTGGATGCCAGGTGCCCAGAAAAGCCACTCTATCACTCTCCCTCCAACAACAGGACAGGGGAAAGAAATATAATGAAAGGCTCATGGCCCAAGATAAGGACAGGGAGGTCACTCACCAATTACTGTCACAGGCAAAACAGACTCAACTTGGGGAAATTAGTTTAATTTATTGCCAATTAATTGCAACAGAGCAAGGTGTTGAGAAGTAAGAACAAAATTAAAAAACCTTCCCCCACCCCTTCTGACTTCCCATGCTCAGCTTGATTCCAGCTTCTGCCACCTTCACCTGAGTGGTGCAGGGGGAATAGGGAATGGGGATTGAGGTCAGTTCATAATGCTTTGTCTGTGCTACTTCTTCCTCCTCATTTCTCCCCACACAGTTGCTGCCATGTGTTAACAGTCCTTCACAAACTGCTCCAGATTAGGTCCTTCCCACAGGCTACAGTTATTCAAGAACTTCTCCATCATGGGTCTTTTCCATGTGTTACTGTCCTTCAGGAACAAACTGCTCACAGGTCCTGCCAGAAAACCTGATCCTGTGTGGGCTCCTCTCCATGGGCTGCAGCTTCCTTTATGCCACACCTGCCTTTTCCAGCACGGTGACCTCCATGGTCTGCAGATGGATGTCTGCTCTGGTGTGGTCCACCATAGGCTGCAAGAGGGACAACTTGCCTCACCTTGGTCTTCTCCAGGAGCTGCTGGGGAATCTCTGCTTCTGTGCGTGGAGTACCTCCTCCCTCTCCTTCACTGGCCTTCATGTCTGCAGGGCTGTTTCTCTCACATTTTCTCACTCTTCTCTCCCAGCTGCTGTTGCACAGCTTTTTTTACCCTTCCTTAAATATGTTATCCCAGAGGTGCTACCAACATCACTGACAGGGTCAACTTTGGCCAGCAGCAGGTCTGTCTCAGAGCTGGCTGGGACCGGCTCTGTCTGACATCGGGATAGCTTCTGGTGTCTTGTCACAGAAGCCACCCCTGCACCCCCACTACTGAAACATTGCTGTGTAAACCCAATAGACTCTAACATACAAATACACCTTGGAGTTTAAAAGGAAATGCAACAGCATAATGTCATGCGTTATGAATGAAGAGTGGCCATTTGTCCTGTAACAGTGGCTATCATTCTACACTTGACAGTGATGACTCAACCTCTGCAGAAACGTCTTCTGCACTGAAGTTCAGACCTCACATTTTCCTTAGAGGATGAAAAAAGGTATGCCCTACACGTTTTACCAACTCTTTTCACATAGCAGATGATGTTATGACAGGTATTGGCAACACTTCTAAACCATAGAGAAAGGAATGGTCTGTAATCTCTTACCCATTCCAGGAGCCACACTGTCCCTCCACCATGAAGAATTTCCTCACATAGTTCATACTGTGCATATATGTCTAAAATGTATATTCACTACTAGATTTTAACTCTGTCTATTCCACACATCTGCAAGGCTCATGTTTTCTTGTTCCTCTTTAAAACAGTGAATACATTATAGATGGATCCCAAGTGTGAAATCAAGCTCCTACAAGAATTCCAACGAAACTTGTTTGCTGACTATCATGTTACTGTCTTACTTTCTACCTTCCCAAAGTCACCTAATTGTCATGATTTACCAAATGAACACACAATGGACAAAGCTTAGCAATTCAACGTGACCCTTGATTCATATTAGTTCCTGCTGTTCAGTTCCTGAATTTTTAATACATTTCTTGCTTGAATAGAAAGGTTTCATCTCTCTCACACAAGATTCCTATGACATTTTACTATTTGTGTGTTTCTCTCCCACCTCACACACTTTTCCTGTGTGTAATCTGAGTGAAATATATTTTTTCCTGCTGAATGGCACACACTGCAGAACTGGAGGATTTGAAATATGTGTTCAGTTATAATTTTAACAACAGTGAGTGTGCTGTATTATTTCAAGACTGGTTTCTGCACAGTATTTGGATTTGTTTAATTGCATAGACTGGTGATCTGCTGGCACACTCTTCTACAGGTAATATTATAGTAAGGTACTTTATATACCTTTAGCTTACTACTATTCTCATACAAGGCTAAGCTCCATGGTTTTGCAGACTTTTGTATCAAGCTGACTGCATCTGTCCTTGATGTCAACGTTGCACTTTAATGGTATGGTTAAACACGACAAATTTTGTGTGTAGACAAACCCTCAGGGCTCAGACAGACACTAAAGTTACTGCAGCTCAACAAGTTAGTTCACATCAACAGAGCCACAGTAATTGATCATATACATGCACTTTGTCCCAAATGTGAGGTAAAATATAAGTGTTTAAACCTCTTTTGCTGAGTCTCTTTTTTCTTACTTTGCCAATACTAGAAGTATGATTAACTTCTGTACAAGCAAGGAACAAATCAGATTGAATCTGTAACATAAAGTAAATTAGATTTTAAAAAACTGCTGCTCCATTTAAAAAGGGATACTGGAGGAAAATAACTAGAATGGAAGTTGCCTTTAAAATGAGTTTACTGACCTTTTCCTCCTGACTGTAATCAACTTTAAACTCCAGGTCTGGGATGCACAATTGTTACAGCATGAGGATGCTATGACTCTGACCTGTACTTTTGGGGAGGATACAGACCTCTTGTGGTGCCTAGGCTTACATGGAGAGACAAATACTTTTTCCACAGTTTGTTCCACAACAATGTACATTGTCAAAGCAATTTTAAAATCAATTGAAACTCTGAAAATGAGCCAACACCATTCCCTCAAGTTTAGTGTGATGTGCTGAGACTGCTCACTCTGAGTTAAGACTCTGACAGCAGCACTTTGCACACGTTAGAGTTTAGGCATCATGACATAGAAAGTCATAAAATAAAGCAGTACAACAGTCCATCTCACAGATCATGACTACGTGTACACCATCCATCTGTGCTGGTACCTTTGGCTAAATTCCATCTGTGTGCTGGGAGTGACACATTAGACAGACAGGCTGAGCATAACCTTTCCCACTCTTTGCAGATAGAAGGGTTGACCTGCTCACATGCAACTCACTGAGTAAAGGCCTCCATACAGCAATTGGAAGCAGGGTGCAGGAAAAATTAGCAGCAGTTGAAGCACTAATTGTCTCTGAAACTTAGAATGGCCCTAATGTACCATAACTAAACCACTGTGCTGGTAGCAACCTGCCCTTAGACTAGTATCAGACCAATTCTGCTGCTGCAGAGCCCAAATGTCCCTCTAGCTGGCTCAAGTGCTATATTAGACTTTCTTAACCTGAAACAGAAAAGTGCTTAGGAAAAAAATACACTACTGCAGATTATTTTTTTTTTGCACTGTCTTCCTCTTCTTCATGTTCAGTTTTCTGCTTAATGCCTTCTCAAGCCTTTACTGCCCTGCCCTGTGATTGAGTTTAAAGGAAACTGCAGATTATTACTACCACTTGCAGTGAAGCCAAAACTGTGGGCTGCAGTGTTATTTTAATTTTTTTTTGTGTCTACTCACCAAGCCTGTTAGACATATTCTAGGAGGATCCCTTAATAAGGTACATTAAGAGCTGCTGACAACCTCAAACTGATATGGGATAAGAAGTAATGGCACATCTTCAACATACTGGGCTCACTGCTACTGTGCATTATCATTATACAGTGCAGAGATTTCTATCAGTTGAGCCTATATTTAGGCTTTTCTTCTGTGCTCTTTTTCATATTTATATATTCAGACATTCTCAGGTACTAAAGCTTTATAATACATATTCATATGACAACTGCAAACATTATGATGACTTGTTTAGAAATTGAAAAATGCAGTTTTGAGACTGAATTATCAGTATTATTCAGAAAATGATTCGAAAATGTTATTGGAGGCTGGCACAGCGTAGTTGTTATTCTTGCAGAAACATAAGTCTGATTAATAGAAACATTCAGTACCTCTAATTTTTCTTAACTATCAGGGAAATGTTTCTTGCAACGTAACTTAGCTGGAGTAAAGGCAGCAGGTAAATGTGGTAGGTTGAAAATGCAAGAGAGATATCTATTGACTATGTGTACAAGTCCGCTCAGTTGGAGCCAACTATCAAAATCATTTCAAGACTATCAGGCATGTATCCTGTGGTGGAGAACAAAGAAATTGTCACATGAAGTTAGGCCCTTCCACAGACCACGTGAAATATCTTGACAATTAATTTGTGTCAGTATCAGTGTGAAAGATGAAATGTACTGGTATCAAAAGAATAGAAGACTCTGTAGTTTGCATAAGAATAAAACCTGATTATTCTCATATGAGTCTAAACAACTTCAGGCAGGATTGTCACAGATGTGGGAATAGGAATGAATTAAAATTCAAAATTACATGGGGGCATATGGGGATTATTTTACAATAAAAATAATTTCAATCTATTAAAAAATTATAGGAATGAGAAACATTCCAGGCTAATGACGGTCATTACTGGGAAAAATATGGCTGTTGATTTAGAGTAAAATCATTTATATGTAGTATATATTTACTCAGTCTTAATCAACATCACAGTAATCTAAATCATGATTAAATATTAAGGTGAAAGCTTGAGGTCACAGAGGGCTCTGATATATCCTCCTTCAAAAACTCAAGGGACAAACAGGGTAAATCATGGCAGAGAAAACCGTGCACTGCTTCCCTTCCGCTCCCACCCCCCCCGCCCCTTCTCACATGTCAATATTCCCCTTGGGATATCTTTCCACAGAAAAACAGCATGGCAGGTGGTCCCCACATGGCTCCTGCAATTGCTGTGATCTCCAAGGCAGCAGGCATCAGGCAAGCCAGGTGGCAGCGCTGAATCCAGCACCTCCTGCCCCAGCTCGGGTACCCCTTGCCTCTGGGCCTTCAAGAGAAAGTGGAGCTCATCTGAGGCTTAGGAGAAGAAACAAATGCTGTCTGCAAAAGGAGAAACCAGAATTTCCCTGATTTTAAAGGCAAGGGAAGCCTTCCTTGCTAGTTGGGTCTTTCAGAGATAATAGAAAGCACAAGCCTGAGGGTGGTAGGAG
The DNA here is from genome assembly GCA_013398125.1 of Aegotheles bennettii. NCBI lineage: Eukaryota > Metazoa > Chordata > Aves > Caprimulgiformes > Aegothelidae > Aegotheles > Aegotheles bennettii. Next base: position 146,426 of record VZRW01000091.1, read on the forward strand.
GAAGAAAACATTCCCCTATGGAATTACATAGGATAAAAATAAGGGCTTGAATTTGAAACCATGGCTCCTTTTGCCTCTTTTTCTACCTCCCACAGAGAAATGGGTAAAGTGCAGTGAGCAGAGTAAGTGTATCAGCGATTGCCACCAGAGAGCTGCCAGATGTCTGCTTTGCAACTGGAAAACAAGTAGGAAAAAAAAAAAAGAAAAAGAAAAAAAACCTCAAAAAACAGTCCAGAGACACGGGGGTGGTGGAATTTGATAGTTAGTATCAAAACCCAAGGAAAATTAGCTAATGTGTATGTCGGAACAAGAAATCCTCTATTCATTGCAATTACTCAAAATCTTGGCTTGCCATTGAGAATGCATTTTAGAGCCTGGCATAATTAAATGAGGAGCAGGAGCCGAAAGGGAAATTGCAAACCCCTGAAAAGGAGAGCTAAGAGACTAAAATCATACCTCATTTACATATTTTGCCATAATTTCAGCAAGTTTAGCCAAATTGCGTCAGGCCAAATTGATACTGATGTTAAACAGCAGCATCTCTACTGGCTTGAAAAGTTACTCTGGACTTGTGCTACAAAACTGAGATCAGAATTTGGCCCAGTGTTTGAAGAGTGCTTTGATCATACGTAAGTTTTCTGTTATTACAGAACTGGAATTTGCTGAAGAGCTTGTGACTGAGCCACTTTTCAGACTGCTGTCCCTGCAGGGAGGAGCTATTTGTTCAGCAAGCATAGCTTGACTTCATGCCTCTTTTCCTCCTGCCCTGCTGGTCATCATACCAGCCCCATGAGTAAAGGGCGACCTTACTTCAGGACTGTATTGTCCTAACTTTTGATTTATCTTGCTGAATCTTAAGCTAGTGCAGGCACTTGGAAGGTGGCTCAGTGCATCTGCATCCAATCCTGACACTTTGGCTGGGGGAGAGAAGGAGGAGGCTGGGCTCCCCTCTGTACCGGCCAAGGGCTCCCCAAGGCTGCAGGAAGCCTTCACAGACTCAGACTGCTTTCAGTTCTATATTTATCAAAGAGAGTTTGGTGGAGAGGAAACCCAGAGAAACTGCAGGTTTGAGGTGAATCTGATCCCAGTTTTGGTTTCATAAATCTGATGCTAAAACTAGCCAGACAGTGGTCGCTTTATCAGTGCTTAACCATGAGATTTGGGGATTTCTCTGAAACTCTCACTAACATAAAAATAAATGCCTAGCAATTCCTGCAATCTAAAAGCCTAGCATTTCACATAGCTGTATATAAAAGTCACACTGAAGGACCAAATTGAAGGGTTGCTGCAAAGAACAACATTGTTTATATTCTTGTGCTGAAAAGGTTAAGAACAAAATCCTGACCAGGTTCCTTGCAATACAAAAGACTCAGTCTTCACCTATTTGTGGTTATACCAACTGAGAGTTAAAATTAAAGTTTACTACTGGCTTTTTTTCATAGCTGTTTTCAGTGGTAGGATTTGATGTCTTTCTAGCTTAGCAGCTTTTCATATTTGTTTATTGAATAGGGAAGGGAACTTTCTAAATATTATAAATAGTGAACTTGTTGCATAATGTATATTTTCCAGGCCCTCTGCTTGTCATTGAGTATTGAAGAGATACTACAACTGACAGAGCTGTCTCTTTTTCCAGGAAAAAAAATGAGCTAGTAAAAGTGAAAGGAAAATGGCCATTTTGTGAGAATCTTAGGAGAGGGGAAGGGACAGACAAGTGGTCTCGGCAAGGACTGAATATAAGCAGAAAGAATAAGAGGCATTTTTATGTCACACAATGAAAGCTCTCCAGTCCCACACAGTATTTATTGTTTGTGTTACTATTAGTTAAATGGACTGCTAATTTTTCCTTCTTCTGCTCTGTATCCACTGGATTGTTATTTTTGTTCAGCTTCAGCTTCAGAGCATTTAGTGATTAAATCTTCCCTAAGGATTTGTTTTTGCAAAGCCTAGCAGACTGTGCCATCTTTCTTTATAGATTTGACATACTTTGGCTGTGGCTAGGCTAATGGGAGGGATGCTTTTGTATAATTATTGTGCACATTAAAGTACACGTATATGATCTCCAGGTTGGGGGAATTAATAGGTGAACTATTCTGGTCAAGGTACAACTATTGTAATAAAATCTTTTAAGCCTGGAGTCTAACCCTGTAGCATTTAGTCTGCAGTCATGAGACTATCATCTGTATCAAAAGGAATTATAATGGGGAAATGCTGGGAAGAAAAAGGGGTTGGAATGTGGTCCAACCATGCATGCATCAGAGCCATCACCCACATATAGAGGGCCTCCATCCCAACACTCAAAAAGCATCATCAGGCCTTCACCCTCAGAGGAGGGCAGAGGAGAAGGAGGTCATGTCTAGTGTTTGAAGGTCCTAAAATTATCCCTTCACTGCAGGGCACTCCAGCTAATTACAGACAGATCTGGAGAGTGGGTGGGCAAAGGTAAAAATCTAAACTAAGACAAAGCACACCCTGACTGTCATTCATAAATTTTTAAATATTCAGTACACAAATTTGTTGCTTAGATGTGGACCCCAGGAATCTCTCTGCCACAGCTGGGCAGTCAACCTCTTTCCTTAAAGTTTGTCCTTGTGCTCAGTCACAAACGTCATCTGGTGCTGGTTAAGACAAGAAGCTCTGGGAAGCTGATCCATGCATGTTTCTTTCCCATTAATGCACTTATGAGAAAGGAAAATGTCTCCGGCATCATTCAGATAATTACAAAAAGCTTCTATATATTTCAGTAACAATACAATTTGCAAACATGTAAGTAAAATAATACTATTTCATTTTAATGTGTAAAATTCTCAAGTAATAACTTAGATACAACAGAATCAACTTTTTAATAACCTAAATCTGTATTAGCTACAAAATCTTTCATGGTTCCTTTCACAGATGCTTGTAATACCCAGTGCTGTTCAGGAGACAGGATACCTGAGTACAGAACAGAATCTTCATATAACTTTCTGTATCATCCCTCTTTCTCAAGATGGTTTTGCAGATCTGCTTCTTCCTATCAGGTTTTCCACAGAACCAGTAACTGCAGCATATAAGACCCTTTTCATTCAGATTGCATGGAAATAAAATCATGAAAAAAATACACTACAAGGATCAGATCTTTACAAATATAAGCTGTCATAAGTCTTTTGGAGGATCTGTCTCAAACTCTGTGGGATTCACATTAGTTTATGCAACTCAAGGAATATAATCTCCTTGGCTTGGCTTCAAACTGACTGTGGGGTACCTTTTGTCCTTGAGTTTATTGATCAGTTGAGTTTGCTGTGACTCCTGTCTGAGCTTTAGTCCTGGGTTTCTTTCCTGTAGAAACACAGCCAGAGGTTTTGGGGGCTGAGACAACATACACTTGGGATAAGTGTTCAGCTGTTATAGCATTTAAGTTTTCCTGGAACATATAATTAGACCCAGCTTTGCCTTCTCTCAAGTGAGAGGCACACCTTTCTAAGGAGTGATTTAATAGTGCTCTGAATTGCTCTTGAAAGAGCTGTCTCTCTACAGAAAAACTCGGACTTTGCTGAATGTGTAAAATCAGGTGCTGCTTGATCATTTCCACCTTCAGTGCTGACAGATTTTAACCCATGAAGAGTCAGGCAACAACGATCACTTGACCTGACACCTGGTGAAGGAAAATGACACAAGCAGAAGTGCAAGGAGCAGAGCAGTTCAGGTCCCCCTCCATGCTCAGCAGACACCCATCCACACCTGTCAAAGGCTTTGGTATGCTCCCAAGAGGAATGTCGCTGAACAGGATGGTCAGAAACAGCAGGTGTGTGCACTAGCTCAGACTAGAAGCTGTTGAATTACCTCAGCAACTAGGGGAAAGTGTAGCTGGGTCACATCCTTCCATACTAGCATCTTTTAATTGTTGCCCCAGATCTCTGGTCAAAGGCAACCAAACCTGGCTCCAGTGAAACAGGCTACCACAAGTCTGGTGCTGGCCATGTGCAGACCGTGCAGGTGGTGCACGCATGACACCCCCCTGGGAGACAGCTCTGAGGACAGAGATTGCCACACCGAGGAGTGGCAGTGGCCTTGGTGACTGGGCAATGACAACCCCCTACCGCTGAACACACTTCATTCCCTACCAGCCACTGTCCTTCACTCTCAGGGTGGCATTTAGCAATGTCAGGATCGAGCTGCTGCATCTGGATGGAGACAGACAGCAGGCTACTGAGCCCTCTTTTTAAAAACAGGGCCTGTGGAGGAGGCAAGAGGTGGTGATGGCTTTTCCAGCCGCCATCCCTGCTTGGGTTTCTCTCAAGTTCACAGCTCAGGGAAAGGCAAAGTCCACCCAGTCTGGTAAAGACCTTGCCCTAGTTCTCTCAGAGGAATAAGGGCTCCATCAAATCTGGACAAACTGAACGTGTCCAGGAAAGTGATTTTCTTTCCATCTGCTTGTCAGCAAAATTTGGTTACTGCTGTGGAGACTTGATAAACTAAACACTTTGTGCCTCAGTGTGTGGTCTGTGAGAAATGCAGGCTGTGAACCAAGTTCCCAGCCATTTCTGGTGAATTCTGGACCCATCTGGGGGGACAAAGCACCAAAAGTAACAGTGGCAGCTCCTCAGACTTGTAGGTGGAATTGCTTCTGCTCTTTCCCCATCTCTCCTCAGGCCAACAGGCTAAAATCTGGGAAGTCAGGTAGGGGATGCTGGGAAGCCATGGTGCCCAAATAGCACAACTTACCTCTTAATTGTGCCCCAACACCCCTTCTGTACCATAGGGTTTTCATTGCTAGGGGTTAGTATGAGCTGCTTGGCTGTGGTGTCTGGTGCTGTGACATCCCAATGCCCTTAGGAGTGGTGAAAGGCTGGATCAGGGCTGGTGGATCAGCAAATCTGCACAAAACAATGTCTCCTCAGAGGTGGCACTATTGGGATCACTTTCAAGTGTGATGTGGAGCTGTGACCAGAACCATTTGTGGTAATTAAACCCCCCCCATGTATATATATTTGTGCTGTGTTTAGAATATGCTGATGGAATGACTCTGAGTTTTGTATTGAATTAGAGCTGGTCTCACGGGCAGCACGCACTAGTCTGTGAAAGGTTTGGTGTAAATCCAGTTCACTTCAGTGATTTTGGATAAGGCTAACAGAAACTTCCAACCTCTGTAGGCAAGAAGTGAAGAACATCATATTGCATTAATTTTCCACAAATTGCTCAATATAAAATTTGTCTACAGTCAGACAAAAGCCCTTCCTTTTGTGGAAAAAGCTACAGGACCACAAATAAACTCTATTCTACCACTTATGAAAAAAATTCAGCACTGCTGTGCCAACCATAGTAGTGCAGCTGCCTTAGGCAAATAAGCACATCCATGTTTACAACTATACAGCCTTCTCCCACAGACTTTAACACTGCTATGGTGATTCTGAGAATCTGCATCTCATATCCAGTTCCCATATGAGGAGGAAAAGTCATGGCTCAGTTTACGTCTGTATGGCACATCTCTATGGATACCTCCAAAAGTTCCTAGGAGGAAGAAAATAAAGATCAAGTATTTCTATAGAAGAAAGTGACAAAAATGTTTAGTATGCTATCTAAGAAAAAAAACAGAAAACCCACTCATCCTTTGTAACTGTGAGTACACCAGAAAGAAATAATACCAAGAGACTGAAAAAACTGTAAAAAGTTGTTGTAAATGGATTAGATTCACAGTAATTTGTGTAGTATCATGGAAGGAGATGATGGAAGTTTTTACAGCATGAGTTATCTGGTCTCTAAGTTGTTAACAATGCCAAGGTGGATTATGCACTGACACTGTCATGAAAAGGTGCTCATCCAAAGAGCTTATAAATGAAGCCTTCTGTGGTCTACAGTCCGTGGGTGAGGCTGCATGCAGCTGCACTGGTGTAACAGTGATACTGAATGGGCACAATGGTCTTCTAATATAGATGAAGTTGTGGAACTGGGATCCAAGCAGACAGGAAAGGTCATGAGAAGAAAAATACAATGAACAGCTGCCTGCATGTTTTATTAGCCTGGCTTCCTAAGGAAATAAGACTTGCATAACAGTACTGCTTGCCCATTTGTTTTTCTGCCCTGCCCTCAAATAACTTCTGATTCTGCTGGCTTATTTCAACTACATTTAACAGAGAGGTATCAGCCTTAGATATTTATGTTCCTCCAGGTTTCATGAAAACTGGCAGCTAGACAGGGAAAAGAGAGCTAAATTAGTACTCCCAATGAGAGGAGGGTTTCAGTGTGAATTAAACAATTACCTGCTCTGTTTTGCTTGCCAGCTGGCCAGCCAACATGGCTAAACAACTTCAAGCCCACCAGGGAATAATGAATCAGGCTTTTTTCCACTTGGTGTAGAAGAGAACTGGAAAGCAGGCAAGAGGTAGGTGTAGGGTGCCTGAGGGGAGGTGTGGAAGAGGCAGGAAATATTAAGGAGGGAATGAGGCAGGGGATACATGGAGGAAGAGGAGGAAGCATGGCCCTTTAGGAACAGAGTCAGGGGAACTGAGGTTACAGAGGTGAGAGAGGGCCATGGTGGAAGGACTGGGAGTTATTGCATGGCAGACAAGTATAAACTGAGTCTTCCTGAAATAGCGCCTAATTAGTGCTGCCGCTCACAGGATGGCTTGTATATACAAAGCCTGTGGTGAATACATTACTAGCTTACTTTCAGAAGTGATGAGCACCCTTAGCTTCTATGGATTCCAGCAGGAATCATGGGTGCACAGCATCAATAACTTACAAGTCCTGTCTATATAATTTTAGCTAAATAAATTTGCAGCAGCTATACCTGACTGCCCTGCAGCATGAGAATTATTAGATCATTATAGTTTCTTATATCCATCACAGTAAAAACAGATTTGCACAGGCTATCAATTTACACACACTAGGAAAAACAGAAAAAGAAATATACCACATACACAGTCATCCTGATAATCAGAGGTCTGCAGACCATGTTATACTGCTAGATCTTTAATTCTTGTTTCCCTAATTGCTGTAGAATATATATATAGCTCAAATCAATTAAAAATAAATGTTTGGGCAAAATCAATAGTGAGTCAACCACAGCAAGATTTAGCAGCCACAACTGAGGTGAAAGCATTACAGAATTTTAAGAGGTGATTCACACCTAACTCAAGTTTCATGTTGGAGTAACTTCACTGAATGAAGCATAAACTAGAGCAACAGAGAGGTAAATAAGGCAAACAGAACAAATGAGCTTGGCAAGAGACCTCTAGAAAGGACTTTATCCTCTGTGTTATTGCTTAAATCCATTATCCCTCGAGGTAGCTGATCAGGCATCCATACCGACGTTTCCATATTTAATTATTCTGCAAATTCTTTTGGAAGCATGCAATCCTTGAACTAGCCTCACAGTTCTAAAATGAAGATATACTGGAAAAAAAACAGTTTTCAGGACTTGGAGACCGTTGTTACAATTTTGCCATTGAATAAATTTGAACTTTCTCTGAGCTGTTTCTCTCCCTCATGTGCAGTTTGTCTGGTTACTGCTAAATGATCCTCACCACAGAGGATTCCTCCCAGGGGCTTCAGTTCTTGCTGTTGGAAAAGACTGACTCTCATCAAATGTCACATACATTATCACATATTTCACAGGTACAGTGTTTCTGTCTTAGAGGATCGACACTTAAATTTGTCTTTAACTTATGAGATGAATGCTGGGCAGTATAGTTTGGCATATCTTAAGGAACAGTATGTCATCATTTTTAATAAGTCCTGCCAGGGCTACATTTTTAAAGGGTTTTTGAGGGATCAAAAACTGAGTTATGAACAGCTCTCTGTACACCTCTTTCTCTAATTATTTTAATTGTCCCTGCAATTACACACACAGAGGAGCAATTTTACTGATTTACTCTTGTATTTAGATTGCAGGTGCAAACTTCTCCCCTGGCTGAATTTTGAAAAAATTCTAGGGTTGAACTCAGGTCTGCTCGTATTGCTTGATACACTGGTATTGCTCTCACAAGTAAGAAGCCTCTGCCTTCAGAAATTTTACTCATTTGGCAAACTGTGGTGCCTACTTTTTGGTTGAGAGAAAGTGTTTTTATTTCCACTAAGTTTCTCAGCAATACAACTTGACACATAGGATATCCAGCCAGCTAAGCACTGAAATGTGTGGAAGTTTTTGTCAAAATATTCATCAACACACATCATTGTTTCTAAGCTTCTTCTATCAAGACATGTACGTTACCAGATACCAGATACAGAAGTGTAATTTACACTGGAGATTGTTTTGCAGGTATAGCATAAGGATGCACTATTTTGTGAATATTTCAAGCAGCTTAATTGAAGTGCTTTGTGCCACGATTTTTATCAGCGTGCCAGTCTCATAACTTTTTACTTCATAAACTCTAACATACTGAAGCAACATCAATGATACTGGATTCTTTGTTGGTGTTTAGGGGTCTCTGAGGGTTTGAAAGGACTAAATCATCCAGGACTTCTCAAGGGAGATAAATATTAATATACACATTTTACAGATGAGTAATCTCTAAATGATGAAGTAGCATCCTCCAGATGGTGGAGCAGTTGATGGACAAATACGGTAAGAGAACCAGTGACTCAGTCTACACTGTCTTGTGTGACCTGCAATAGTGTGCTGCCTCCATTAAGGGAAAGAAAAACAGACCAGAGAAGTGCAGCTGACTAAAGCTGCATCATCATCATTTTCAAACTGACTAATGCCCTGGCACAGCACAGTCCAATCTGTATCTCTATTCAGTTTTCAAAGAAGAGATTGTGATCTTTATTTACACTCAGTTTAAACTCCTGAAACTCTGATGTATTCTTAGCACTTCCTTCATGAGTGTAAGCAAAATCAGAATCAGGTGTGGAGAGTGCAGCTGCACCAAGCTTTTACGTAATTAGGAAGCTGATCAAGAGGCAGTGAGGTACAGCATGGTGTGGATGCCCTACATAGTATTCCTAAAAGGATAAATCTATTGTGTCCACCTCAAAGCAGTGTTCTTCTCAGGCCTAGAAGCTGTCTAGAGCTGGGCTTAAAGTAAGACTAAGACATCTGGGAGTAACTTTAATTATTAGTTTATTACTTTATTGGGAAGGCTGCCACAGAAATAGATATGGATCTACTTACTGTAGTACTCACCAGCCATGAAAACCTGCAATGCGCTCCTTAGAGCACTTTGAGGAAGACCCAAATACACGCTGGCTTGATTTACGTAGCTCTGAAAAGTGGATTTAAACATACAGGACAGATTCTTAGCTCTTGACAAAGGTACTCTGATTTACACTAGCCAAAGAGCTATTCCTGAGGGCATGTTTGTGTGCATATAATAGACCCGTTAGTGGAATACATGTACACATGTAACTCGCAGCAAATTTCTGATTGCATCTGTGATTCCAAATGACTAATTTTACACTCAGATTGCAATTCTAGAATCTTCCTGTTGCCACTTAGTTATCCAAGTTACACATTCAGGCAAAAAGAAAAAGTATCATATAATTTATCTAACTAAATAACACATCTTCATTTCTGAATATTTGCAGTGAACTATTGCTGAATGGGCTCTAGATTAAAAAATGATTCATGGAACACATCAGCAAATAACCTGGCCTGCTTTTGAGAACATAACTCTCTAGACAGCACCTGAGCAGAAAAGAAGTAATATCAGTGAAATAGTTAAAAGTTTTTAATTAGTTGCCCTTGTATAACAATCGTATGTTTGTGGAAGATTTAAAAAAATATATTTACTAGAGGTCAAAAGTGCTTTAGAACCACATTTTAAAATTACTTTAAACTTCTAAAAAGCCTGCAGATATGGACCTGTTTCTGTTTTCAAAAACTACTTTATATAGAAGTTGGATGCTTATGTGTGTTTTAAAATGTCCGGTGATTTTTATATGCAGTTTTTATCAATCAAGGAATGGATTACTGAGATACCCATGTGATTCTGAATGCTCTCTCAGTCAATATTGAATAATAACACCTTAAGCTGTCTTAGGTGAGAAAGAGCTACCACTGCACATACAAACAATTTATTATGCTGGTAAGTCTTGATTTGTTTATTCACAGCAACCTGTTTGTGTATCTGGGATCATGTTTTTGTTTCTGAAACAATGTCCTGGGCGTTTCTGAAAACTTTACCTCATGGCCAGGATTTACAAAATAGCTCAGCATTCACAAATGTTTTTCTCATCATGTTAAATACTGAGGTCTTTTGAAAACATGGACACAGACATCACGCAGGAGCAGTGTTAAGCACTGAATGATTTTGGAAAATTCAGCTTTCATTTTTCGGCTTTTCTGAGAACGCTGACCTTATTGGGGGAGCTGAACTGAAAGTATAATCATGTTAACCTGTGTGTCTTAAAATTAATGTGAGACATCACAAGAATTTTACTTCTGGTGAACAAAAATGTAATCTTTGTAATGTCATGAGGTCATACTGTTCATGATACAGTTAACAGCATGTGTGTCATTATGCTATTCTAGAAGTGATGGATGTTGTTCTTATCACTTTCTTTTTGTTTAATTACTTGTGTAATGGAACCAAAGAGCATCTTCTGTTTAATCTGAAGGCCTATTGTTGTTGAGTTACTCATGAATGGTTTTTCATGGATCTCAATAGGATGACTCACATAGTAAGTCACTCCCATCTGTCATAGCACAAGATGTTGGAAGAATTGTACCTAGGGGGATTATATGGCTAATTGTCTCTATCACATATATTACCCACCTTCTGCAAACTACAGATTGCATGGAATTTACATAGAATTAGACTAATTCCAAGCAAATTGACAATTAATTTCATAAGACTTGCAGATATGACAGCTCCTGTCTAATTAAAGAGTAAGGGCATCTGTGTATGGCACTATACTGCCATGTTGCATTTTCATTGAAGTTCAATTATATGCTGTTGGACTTGTTTTCCACATCACCTTCTTTCTCTTTTTGAATCTTTTCAGAAAACTTTCCAGTAAATTTTTGCTGTCAACAGATTTCCAACACATGAGGGAAGGAAGAAGAAAGACTCAAGCATGATGGGGGACATTCCTATGCACATACTTAAACACCAATTTGAATTTTTGGCCAGCTTAAAAACAAATAAAAAGATTGTTCTTATAAATTTACCTCCTAATTTCTGTGGTTACAAAAGGAAAGGAGATAGGGAAAAAACCCCTGTATCTAATCAGAACTTAAATAGCTAATGGCTTGTGGATGTATTTTGTGTTGCCCTTTTTACCTCTGTGGACCGTTACTACTTGTTGAGTGTTTCAGACATCATAAAGTGAATGATCCACAGACTTCCGTCTTGAAAAAGATTGGCACAAAACACATAAAAAAAGACTTTCTCCTTGAGCTGTTTGCTTATGTTGAATAGAGAGGCATTAAAACTGTTAGACACAACATACTCACTGTTAGTCCCCAACATCCTAATATGAAAGGTATGGTTCTGTGCTGCAGGCAGAGAAAGAAATAAAGAATGAAATGATCCTCCTAATTTACTCTGTTAAAGTGGCAAAATTACGTTGAGTGAGTTGCAGAGAAAATAAAAATCTTAGTGGTCTTCTTTAATTAGAAAAATAGAGGGGTCAGTAAAACACAGTGTTGATGTCGAACATACATAACAATACATTGCCCTCCTCATGGCCAACACTTAACAGTAAGTACCATTGCAAAGATGCAAAAGCAGGTTTTTTAATTAATGTCTCAATCTTCAGCCTGTTCACTGGGGCTTGAGTGATGGTTCTGACTCTCCACGCAGCTATATGGGACTCTACAGTGTGTGTCATGTGCTCCGGCTGCAGTGGAGACTTCAGGCTGGACCGCACGGGGTGTGCAGCAAGCAGAGCAGTTTACAATTAATGAGGGGAGGATTATGTCTCGCTTGCCAAGAAGGCTGTCTTTGTCTGAGACTGCCAAAGGATACTACTGGCTGAAGAGTCACTCAGTGAGCCAGAGGCAAATATTCACTTGAACAATAAAATAAACAAATGATTATAAAATATATTATCTGTTATAGTGCAGTATGTTGTAACGTTTCACAGTCTTAGTTTTTTGGCAGTAATTTATGGTGTATTACCTCATACTCATGTAATTTAATGACATACAGTACTACAGTGTTAGAGGAGGGAAACTGGGGAGAAAAGGCATTCCCTAAGCTGATGAGATGCTGAAACCTCTGTGTTGCTTATACTGTAAACAGCATGCATTTTTTTCAAGACATTACATGTCTTGGCACACAATTAATCAGTCTTTAATTATTTCTTCAAATGAAAATAATTACCATTAATATTTGTTTTCCATAAAATAAAATATAGCCTGAATAAGGTGGAATTACTGAGTTGTAAAACAACTTGGTGACAGTCAAGCTAGCCCCCAAATACACAGCAAAATACTCTAGCTTTTTATAGGGAATGTCTGAAGAAAGCCCCTACAATCACTAGAAATCTTTCCCATCAAGTATTGTGGATTTTGATTCAAGGCAAAAATTTACAGCAAAATACAGTTTTACATTGTCAAACAGAAATCATACTAACATGATCCTTGAATACTTCAAAATCCAGTACTACAGTTTTAGAGAGAGAAATACAGAGATACAGACATAGCAAAATGAAAACATTTTTTCATCTAAGTTTTGAACTTAAACCTCTTTCAAATGCAAGCAAGTAATGGGCATGTTGTCTCACATGTGCCTGCTGTGAGTTCCAGTGTGAAACACCATGGACCTCAAGCTATGTTAAATTAAATTGCTTCTGGACTCAAGTAAAAGAGGTATTCCTGGTAAGCACTAGCTAAATTGTACAGAGTAGTTCCTCCTAACATGAACTGTCTTTTTGGTAAGCATTTATGCAGAGGACAGCACATAATTTACGATTGGGCCCTCAGGCTCAATAATTTGCAGAGCAACATCAGTAACAGTCAGATATGCTTTCTAGGCCAAAGGAGATGCTCTTTTGCTGCTGAAAACTGGTGAACACATTACAGGTTGAAAAAAGGGAATGGTAATAATAAATATGTTATGAGATCTGCAAGTAGGAAGGTTTTAGGAAGGTTTGTTTTGTGGTTTTTTTTTTCAGGTTTTTATTGTTTGTTTTTTTGTTTGTTTTTTTGTTTGTTTTTTTTCAAAATGAGAAAAGCTTATTTTACACAGGGTCTGAAATCAGCAAAGATGCATCAAAAACTTTGGTAGGAGATAGGAATGCTGGTTTGCTAGTTTGAAAACCCCACTAGGAGAGATTCAGATGCTGGAGATGGATCAGCAGAAACAACAGAAAAAAGCAAGATAAAAGATATTTAGTAACTAAAGTTTTCTACTAGAGATAAAATACAAAATCTTAGTTTCTTGTCTCAATTTCTTAGTCTGTAAAATGGAGATCATAAGACTTGTTCCCACTTCATGGTCAGTGCTTGTACAGTGTTTTCAGGATGAAAAAGTGGTAATATTATAGAAGTGCTGAGGATTATTATTGTTAGCTTTTTTAGGTATTATTACCTAGCTTAAAAAAATAAGAGGGAGCTGTGGCTTTCATAAGACTGAAATCTCTGCATTAATAAAGCAAAGTTCTGTTGTATTAATAAAGTAAAGTCTTTTGGTGGGCAGTAGGATGGCCATGAGCCAGCAATGTTTCCTTGGGGTCCAGAAGGCCAATGGCATGCTGGGGTGCATTAGAAAGGGGGTGGTTAGTAGGTCGAGAGAGGTTCTCCACCCCCTCTATTCTGTCTTGATGAGGCCACATCTGGAGTATTGTGTCCAGTTCTGGGCCCCACAGTTCAAAAAAGGACAGGGAACTGCTTGAGAGAGTCCAGCACAGAGCCACAAAGATGATTAAGGGAGTGGAACATCTCCCTTATGAGGAGAGGCTGAGGGAGCTGGGTCTCTTTAGCTTGGAGAAGAGGAGATTGAGGGGTGACCTCATGAATGTTTATAAATATGTAACGGGTGAGTGTCAGGAGGATGGAGACAGGCTCTTCTCAGTGATGTCCAGTGATAGAACAAGGGGGAAAAGGTGCAAGTTGAACCTAAGAGGTTCTGGATGAATACAAGGAAGAACTTTTCACTGTGAGAGTGACAGAGCACTGGGACAGCCTGCCCAGAGAGGTTGTGGAGTCTCTTTCTCTGGAGACATTCAAAACCCGACTGGATGCATTCCCGTGTGACCTGCTCTAGGTAGTCCTGCTCTGTCAGGGATGTTGGACTAGATGATCTTCCGAGTTCCTTTCCAATCCCTAACATTCTGTGATTCTGAGATGCTGTGAAAGTTAATAGAATCAGCTTGAATGAATAGTAGTTATACACGCAAAATTCTACTTGCCTAAACATCCTTTGTTCCAAAATTAAAACTCTTATTCAAGAATAAAGCTACAGATATATGCATTATAAGGGGAATGTTTGCAAAGCCAAGTGCTCTTGTCTTAAAGACAATGTTAAAATCTGTTTCCCACTTGAACTATGCCACAGTTAAATGAAACAAAATATATGTTGGCTTTTACTTGGATGCAGCTCATTAAAAATCCTTATCCAGCTTTGCAGCCAATCGTGACAAGGAAGCCTTCACAGTTGTCATGAATGCAGGGAAGTCTGGCTTGCTGTGTGCTGTCCCAGTGTGATGACTGGCACAAACACCACCTTTGGCCCAAAAAATATCTGGTACTTTTTTAACACCTGAATATTTTACAATCCTGAAACGACTTTGATACAAACTAATTAGACAAGAACCACTGGAGCAAGTGGTTTCAACAGTTCAGGTGGCAGTATGATTTCCCCTCCCCCTGCTTCATCTCCTTAACTTTCACCACTGGATCTTTTACTATCCTATGACATCTTGCACAGAGATATGAAATTGCTGTGAAAGCTCCTATGTTTGTGTATAAAAACCTACACCAGAAGTACTAACTAATTACATGAGAAAAAGCTGCAAATTCGTTTGCTTTTTGAGGGTCACAGATCATAATTTTTGTTTTGTTTTCTGTTGTGTTCTTTTGTTTGTATTTTTTTTTCCACAGTGAAGTAAAGAAAACCAGGATTACATTTAATTATCCTGTGACCCCAGGTGGCCTACACTTCTCCATGCCTGTTAGACACTGAATGCTATCAGAACTGCTTAGCTGAAAGCTGCCTTTTGCATGTTGATGGGCATTGCAAATCCTCCTGCAGGGTTGTCTTTCATGTCAAGACAATATCAAACACAGCAAAACATCACCATATGTCCTTCCCTCCACTTCTCCCTGTGCTTTGCAGGTTGTATTCTCTTTCTCTGTTACGTGATCATTTTGCTTCCTTAGTTATGAGTGTGTGTCTCTGTGTGTGTGTGTGTGTGTGTGTGTGTGCATGCACGTGCACCCCTGTACGAGTGTGTTCACAATGTCATATTGTGGAGAGAGATGGAGAAGCACCCTGCCTTCACTCAAGATTCTCCTTTTTAGCTGAAAAGTATAGCCACATCTGCTGCTTTGTCCACAGAGTGCCTACTCTAATTGCCAATTCCAGTTCAGATTTATTAATATTTAGATCCTTAGATACAGAAATCCTTCTTTCAGAGCAGATAAGTGACTATTTTCCACCTTTTTTCTCTGCTGATTAGCAAGTGTCATAGCATTCTTGTTTCTCGACAGCAAGAATTAATCGTGCCAGAGTCTAATTCTTTGGGGGGAGGATGTTCCTAAAAGCACTAAGGAAAAGATGAAGGAAAAAAACTGTGAATTGTTTTAGAATCCTATTCTTATTTATTTGATCTAATTTTGGACATGAAAATTTTCTATAAACTCTAATTTAGTGTTAGTATTGGAATTACAAAGGTTAGAAGGAGGAGTAAAGAAATCCCACTTGTAAGCCTCAAAATGTTTCTACTGGAATTGTGTTGATTTTTAATTTCTGTCTATTTGATTGAAAATTTAAATCATTTTTCATTTCATTATATTGGTCACCTCACAAGAGGGAATTTGACAGTTTATGGCCAAAACCCACACTGTCTTTAAAGAAAAGGTATTAAAAATTAAATTAAGGAAAACAGATATATGCCAAAATCCTATGATGGTGCATCTTGTAATTATCACAGCTGCTGTAAGCATCTGAAAAATAGCTTTGGAAGCCTGCCATGCTGCAAACAACTCACACAATGAAGGAGAACAAGATAGTAAAGGACAATTGATAATGAGATTTTTAAATGGACTTTTAACCTTGTAACAGGAGCTCTTACCCATTTTATCTTTTGCAGTGGCTCATTTTTTATTTTAATTTAAAAAAATATTTTCTGCTTTCCTAATGCTCTCTGATGTCATGTTTGGAAATGTGGCACAGTAACAAATTCATCAGTGACAAGAAGAATGGAGGAAAGGGGTCAGGACTAAAGAGGGAATTAATTCTTAAAGTTCCTGCTTTGGAAAACATCAGCTACTGCCACTGGTGGCCTTTGTCTTTTCATTCATCTTTTTCCTAAGGGTTATAAACTCATCTGCAAGGTTTCTTAGCATAAGGCACTGTGCCTCTGGGAGAAACTTCATTTGCCTTTTGTTACGTGATGTTTAGAGCCTGGGTTGCTGCTAGTACTGTTATTTGGGACTTAGGAACCTGCAATACATTTTTGTGCTGAAAAACTTATTGAAATAATTATTGGAAAGTGCTGGATGCAAACTTGAAGGAAATTTGTGATCTCAGCCCTTGATTCTCAGATTAATTATTGGTGAGGAAGTATGTATATTTGCACATAATTGCAGGTTCAGAACACCACTGCAAAGCATATTCATTCACAAATGACTGATCAGTGATTTGGCTTCACGTTTCTAAGTCCTTTCAGAGGAAAACAATCGACAAGATAGTAAAAATAATAAACACACACACACCTCCACAAAATCAATTTTTTTCAGTGAATTCTTCTACACAGTCTTTCCTATTGCCACCATTTTAACACCATTAATACATAAGGAAGTAAAGTATTACTTCATTTTGAGTAAGACTAGAAAGATTAAGGCCCTGTGGGGGGCTGAAAAACAAAAAAAAAATATAGAAGGTATCAACAGAAGGACTACCAAGGCTTATTAAAAATATTCTTAATGAATGAGAAAATATTATCATTATGAAAATTTGGTTTTGACCTCCTGTTCTCAGATATGTTGAATTAATTTCCTATGACCCGGGAATAGAATGCCTCACTGCCAACTCAGAGAAAACTGGGAAGTATTCTGGGACAAAATCTTTGTTCTCCTGGGTAAAGAAGAAACAGACTGTACATGTTTCCCTTCTACTTCCAATGCTCCCAATAGAGGGTTAGGAGTGGCATCTCCTTCTTTTCTTCTTTTACTGGCCACACTCTGAAAGAAAGAAGTGAACTTTGCTCCTTTCCCCAAAGCAAGAGGCAGGTATCACAAGCCTTGCAAGATGTGGTGTCTGAGTGTTGTCCTGCTCATATTGACTAGGGCATTATAAACCCCACAGAGAAGCAGGACTTCTTTTTCTTCCCATTGGTTAAACTTAGGTACCTCCTTGTTCATGGAGCAGATACTGCATCTCTGTATTTGTCCTTGTAGATTGCCTCTTGCAATTCCTACCTCATGTGACATGTTATTCAGGGGACCTAGCCAAGCAGCTCAGCATTTGGCAAGGCAGGCACAATATCTTTTGAGGCCAAAACACAAAATCCATTTATCTTTAGTTCTGAAGCTAAATTTTGATGAGCACCTAAGAAGAGCCCATGCAGTAAGCAGCCCTAAGAACAGAGCAAGGTTTTTGCACTGCAAGCACCCAATAGTACCTGGGGCCAGGCATGGAGCAAAGAGAGGAGAATATGGAAAAGATTTTCCTCAGCAGAGTACTACTAGTCTATTCAGGACTGAGACAGGGACCAAGTGGAAAGCAGTGTAAGATCATTAACAAATTTATCATAGTGATCACACAGGTGAGAGACTGAGAGATGGTGATCTGAACTTTGTATCTTTGACTGCCCAGCATCGAGGACTCCCTTAATGTAAACTTTGTGTGTTTTTGCATACACAGCAGTTGCATATATGGCCACCCCCTGCCTTTGAAAATGGAATGGGAAAAAGTAGTGTTCAGTGAAACAGAGAAAACCAAATCCCAGTGTACCATACGGTTTACAGTTCTGCATGTGCTTCCCTCATCCATCCCAGGACACCGTTCAGCCCGGAATATCACTGCAAAACCAGTTCCTGTGATTCTCTGTCAGGGATGACTGCAAATGTAGCAGATTCATACAGGTTCACTGGCATTTTTCTTCAAAAATCTCTGTAAGGATCTGTTATATTTCTGACCCAAATCTTTGAATTTGCATTTATACTGTAGACTCCATCTAGGGCATCTGAATCTATTAGTATTTCATATGTTGCTTCAATAATCTGTAGTCAGACTGTAGCAGATTTTTAGGAAGGAGATTTGGAAAAAAACGTACTTCGGTGTTGGTCTCTTTGTGTTAATATCTTGGATCATTTTGGCAATATTTCTAAATATGAATAAAATATTAATCTGCAGGTTGAATACTAAGACCTACTTTGAGCTCAGTTGTGCTACAAAACATGAGATGTGCTGAAGAACTGCTCTGTATCTATACTATGTAATTTAGATCACAATCTGTCCAGCTCTGATACTCTTCTGTTGCAACTGAAGCTACTATATTCTCTCTGACAGGATAACAATGATGTTCATGATAAGCTGTCATATGCAATTTCAAAGATCTTTTTTTAAAGCCTTTGCTCTTCTTGTGAATGAAATAAGAATAAAGACCACTGCTCCTACAACGTAGATATCAGAGGTGTACATGCTCTCTAGCACGCACAGCAGCATCAGAAGTCAACCCAGAAACA
Organism: Aegotheles bennettii; assembly: GCA_013398125.1. Lineage (NCBI taxonomy): Eukaryota > Metazoa > Chordata > Aves > Caprimulgiformes > Aegothelidae > Aegotheles > Aegotheles bennettii. The sequence continues at coordinate 165,201 of VZRW01000091.1, forward strand.
ATTGACTGTAAGAGGGCTCAGAGACCCTGGCATGCAAGATTTGTATTATTTAGTTGTCCATCATACAGAGGTGCCATGGGAGCTCATGAACACCCTCTCTTCTTGCAGGTTTGTATGTAAGTACATGACAGGGTACCATGGCTGCAGTGGCATGAGTGCAGAAAAGTTTTAACTATGAATTTAATGTTTTTGTGCAGAGTTAAAGCAGACACAACAGAGACTCAGCAGTTTCCCCTTATTTAATTATTAATTGCTGTTTAACTGTTAGATAGATCACAGATGTGAAAATGTAAGGAGCAGATCTCAATACAAGCAGAAAAATGGGTATACGATCAAACTCTGCGTCTATTAAGCTCTTGAGGTCAGAGGCTGTCTTTATACTTCACACTTCTGCAATGTTTAGTACAAAAGAACTTCAGTCACTGACTGGGGCCTCTAGCAGAACAGTAACATGAATAATAAATGATAACAGCAGTCAAGCAGTGTAGGGGTTAATTTCTAGCTCCAACTACTAGAGCCAAGGTTGCAAAGTAAAATCAGGAAGTTCCATAGCTGCTGGTGCAGGAGGATTATTTTCTGCTGTAATTGTTGTGGTAATCTTCATTTTTTCTCTCCATCAGCTTTTTTATGGGAAATCCTAAAAGCTAATTCTTTGAAGCTGAAGACTTGGCAGAAAGACATCAGAAAATGTTGCCCCATTCCCATCCAAGTGGTTTCTCAGGAAACAGCCATAGGAGTCTTTTGTACTCAAGAAATGACTGAATTTACTGGATTAAATCAGAATATAAAAATCCCAGAATGAAATAAAGAAATAAAGACAACTCACTTGTAGCTTGACTGCTGGGAACACTGAACACCTGTGTGCTAATGATCATGAATTTATACTGCTAGATTAAAGAGGAGAGGTGAACGCATGGTCAGCTCATAGATGGGATATCGGAGCCATCTTTCCACTTGTCAGTCAAATAGATTTTCTTATTTCTGAGGGTGAAACTGTAGGAACTTTTAAAAAACTGCTTTCTTGCCTTCTTTTTCCACAAGAGAGGCTTATTGTAATCACTCAGTGACATGTAACTGCTCTGAGGAAAACTGTCAACGGCACAGCACTGAAAAAGTGCTGGAAGTTATTTGCTGATAGGAGCTCTCTGGTTTCCAAATCTCAGCTCCTGCTCTAACATTAATTACTGCAATGTTCTCTTTAATGGGCCCAAACAATAATGAGAAACAGGTGGAAAGTAAAACTGATGTTGTGTTTGGTTATGGAAAATAATCATCATAATCATCAGGAAAAACAGTTTAAACTAGTTAGTTGTATCAGAAATTCAAATAAAGTAAAAAGTCTTCCTAAAATGGAGCAGCATAGATAAAACCGACAAGTTCTGCAGAGCTAATGTTTTACACTGAAGTTATCTGTTCAATGTGGTTAGTCCCTTTTGCCCATCTAGGACGCAAATCACAGATGCAGACACCTACATATTTTTGAAAATGGGGTAATCTGCCAGAGACATGTCAGTAGAAAACTGCACCTAGGATTGCATCTGTGACCTGGCTGGGTACTTTGTAAACTCTCCCAGCTGCTCCCAGAGCAATTCAATTCTGCTTGTCACCATCGTGTCTCTGCCTTACCCTTGGTCTCAAAGGGCAGAAAACAACGGTTTTTTTGGTGAGAAGAAAACCAGTTCTTCTCACCAAAGCACACGTCCAAAGTACATCCCTACTTTCACCTATGTTCCCATACCTAATCTTTCTCCTGCCTGAGTATTCCCAAAGAGCTAGTTCCAGCTAATGGGAATATGGATGACAAGTTAAGACAAATAATTCTGGGCTTTTGTCCCTGAACATGAACTGGCCTGTCATTCTTGTCATCCTCTGCAAGAAGGAAGGTGCAGAGATAATGCTCTTCCTCTCTATGCTGCAGCTTATTATGTGAGCTGTCGTTCAGGGAGTAAGGTAGACTGCTATACTTCTGTAAAGCAGCCAGAGCTGGCACCTCCTCCAGTATCCTGTCCATCCATAGCAGGTGGGAAGACCTGCCTCGCAAGCAGGGAGCAGATAGGCAGGGGCATTGAGGCTGCCAGGAGAGCCTGCAGGGTAACATCCACACAGATAAGTTAACAGCAACTAAGTAGTGCTGTTTCCTAACTTTTATGAAAATGAGGCCGCTGGGCTGTATGTAATACCCTAAAGACTAACAACGGTCTCTGCTCACTGTACTTAAGGGAAGTTCATGGGCACTTCAGGACCTGGTTAGCTGAAGTAAGTTCATGGTGTATTCCCTAATGTGATGGTCTAAACTTTAGTATCATGATAAAGATCTGATGAGATGATCAGGAATTTGATTAGGTAGGATATCTTCAGGAACCCAAAGGACAGGTTAAACACTGAAGACTTAAAGAAACTGTAAACGCTTTTCCATTTTTTCCACCATAAAGCCATTAGATTTTAATGAAAATTTTTTTTAGAATGGTTGCATTACTTCTGTACCCAGGGGAAAGCAAGAAATCTCAACTTTGTTGTCCTGCTAGTGGACAGAGTTTTTGCTCATATTCTTTCATTAAACCCAGTAAATGTACATCTATTCGTGTTTTCTGTGCACCCACACACAATTTCACAATCCTATTTCAAAGGTGTTCTAGACCACCATACAAACTGAAATACTGCCTCATATCTGAAATTGTGACCTCTTCCTAGGGGGCAAAGCTGGTGTTGACTATCTTCTCTCTGCTCTAAAACAAGGCATTAGTCTTGCCAAGTGAAGAAGCTGAATGACTGATCTCCAGTTCCTGTGACCTGCAATCACACCACATCAATCATGTGTATCACATGTATACGTATGTGATTTTGAAATTGTACTTGTTCAGTCTCAATTTCAGAAGATTTTATATGGGATCAGGATAATGCAGAGGTTTCATTTTAAGTTTTTTTTTTATAATTATTGAAGCATTTGTCCAACTTTATCAAAAGATTTAATAGGCTGCAGACAGTTATTTACATGTAAAAAAAATTCCCATTATGTCATAGCACATTTTCCTCACCTGAGATTATCAAATCTCCTTGCCTTTTAGCATCAATTAGGGAAACTCTGCTTAACGTGGATATTTAAGTGCCAACTGCTATTGAAATATAGTTGGAGATATGAGCCCAAGTTTATTGTCTTTGCATGCGTAAAAAAACCCCCATATCCTCCAGTCTCATGACATTGCTTAAGTATTTGTTATGAGTCTCTAAATCTTCCTTCTTACAGCTTTTACTAAAACCTTTTGGATATGTGATGGCAGAGCAGAGAAACTACTGACCTACAATGCAAAACTTTTGTATTTTTTAGCACCTAACTGTCTCAACACAGAAGCTAAAATCTGGAGCTGTTTTCTCATTCATAGAGGGTCGCCTCCAAGTGCAGACATGAGTCACATTGGCAGGAGATCATGTGAAGGTTCCCTGAGTGGCTCCTAACTCGATTTGTGTAAATTACTTTCAAGTAATTTACACACACCAAGTGAAGTTACACTATTGGGAGGGGTCATAAAACCTGGGAAACACTGAATATGGTACCATGAGCAAATACTCTTACAATCAACAAATCATTGAATCATAGTATGATCTGGGTTGAAAGGAACCTTAAAGATCATCTAGTTCCAACTCCCTTGCCAGGTGCAGGGACAACTCCCACCAAACCAGGTTGTTCCAAGCCCCATCCAACCTGGCTTTGAACACTGCCAGGGAGGGAGCAGCCACAACTTCTCTGGGCAACCTGTGCCAGGGTCTCACAACTATCACAGTAAAGAATTTTTCCCTAATACACAATCTATATCTACTCTCTTTCAGTTTGAAGCCATTCCCCCTTGTCCTATCACTCCATGCCCTTGTAAAAAGCCCCTCTCCAGCTTTCCTGTAGCCCCTTCAGGCACTTGGAAGGCTGCTATGAGGTCTCCCCGGAACCTTCTCTTCTTCAGGCTGAACAACCCCAGCTCTCTCAGCCTGTCTTTATAGGAGAGGTGCACCAGCCCTCTGATCATGTTCATGGCCCTCCTCTGGACTCGCTCCAACAGCTCCATGTCCTTCTTATGCTAGAGGACTCCAGAAGTGGACACAACACTCCAGATGGAGTCTCATGAGAGTGGAATTGAAAGGCAGAATCACCTCCCTCGACCTGCTGGTCACACTTCTTTTGATGCAGCCAAGGATATGGTTGGCTTTCCAGGCTGCAAGTGCACACTGCTGATTCATGTTGNATCCATGTCCTTTTCACATTGGGGGCCTCAGAACTGGACACAGTACTCCAGGTGGAGTCTCACAAGAGAGGAGTAGAGTGGGGGTCTTACCAGAGCAGAGTAGTAGGGCAGAATCACCTCCCTTGATCTGCTGGTCATTCTTCTGATGAAGCCCAGGATACTCTTGGCTTTCCTGGCTGCATGCACACATTGCTGGATCATGTTGATCTTTTCATCAGCCACATTCCCAAGTCCTTCTCCTCAGGGCTGTTCTCAAACCCTTCTCCACCCAGCCTGTATTTGTGCTTGGGATTGCCCTGACCCACGTCAGGACCTTGGCCTTGGCCTTGTTGAACTTCATATGGAAGTTCAATGTGTTCTCTCTTGTTTGAGGACAGATCACAAAATTTTGGCTGCTGTGAGACACACCTGTCCTGTGGAAATGAGGCCTCTCTGCACTAGGAATCTGAAGTTATGCATGTAGGAGAGAGAAAGAGACCAAAATTCCTGCTCCCTTTGGGCAGCTTTTTCATCTGTTTGCAACCCTCTGAACATCTTCAGCTGCCTCAGTAGCCGAGTCCTGACACTGAAGTATCCTCACAAAGCAGCAGACTTTGCAAGCATAAGCAGCTAGGACGCTGCACTCCATGTTGCCTCCCCTGTCCTTACATCAAAAGCCTAATGAGCTGTGTGGCTGGAGAAGACAACCTCATGATCACCTGTGGAGCTCCTCAAAGATTAATGGAATCAACCAAGGCAGCAAAAATGTCACAATCAAACCTTATACTTAAACTACTCAGCACTGTGTCATTTAGACCCAGAAAATGTAAATAAAGGAGACAGACGGGGAGGAAGGAAATAAATCAGCCAGTGAATAATCTCTTCTATATTGAGAACAATAAAGTCTTTCCCCTTCACCTCAAGGAATAGTATTGGTTTGGTCCAAAACTTTTTTAAGAATCAGAATAAACAATTAATGATAATTTTATTTCATCCCAGCAAAGCATATATGTTTCCTTGTTCATTTTTTTTATATAATGTCTTGTCCAAATTTATTTATAGTAAGAGATGCACTTCACGCATACACTGGACACCCAGACATGCATCAAGTTCTTATGCCTTTCAAGGTACATATTTTGATATAAAAATAGATTACATAGCAAATAAAGCCTATGATGTGAAGTTGCTTGAGCCTGCAGATCCTAATTTTGAGATCTATTCATTAAAAAAGCTATCTTACTTCACACAATACCCTCTTTCCTGAAAATGCTCTCCTAATATTGTCCCTTAGTATAGGATGCTCAACTTGTCTTATTTTTAGACATTAAATAGTTCTTTATTAAAGTGAATTATTCGTTAGTATAAGGCAGCAAATGACAGATTAAATGGAAGTATGAATAATCTAAAGTGGCTGTGGGGAAAGGCTTGAAAAATGACCCTGTTCCTTGTGTGAGCTTGGTCTGTGTGTGGCCTCTCTGCTCTATTTCTTTCCTCCTGTTGATGAGAGGCTCTGACAATCCTTTTAGTGATAAACATCTGCATAAACCAGCATGTCACCATCATGCATAGGCTTCAATTCCTCTCCCATATTGCTGTACTATGCATCCTGTACAGCAATTTCATTTTGTCATTCTGCACTGTATCTGATACCTAATCCCTTTCTATGGAGGTTTATCAGTCTTTGCAGGCTGATTCCTGGAGCCTTTCAGCAAGTTTTGGTCCTATGCAAGTTCTGTTGATATGACAATACTGTACAAAGCATTTTTCTGGTATCTTCTGACCAACAATAGCTAATTAGCTGCAAGCTACATTAATGAGATGGCTAATAAAGATGAAATAAAGAAACTCAGCCAACCCTCTTTCTTAAAACATCCACCATTGTCACATTTCTTCCAATAACTTGTTCAATTATTCATATTTTCACATGTATTATTTATGTTTATTTTACCCTAAACATAGAAACTTTTTGCTTAGACTTTTCCCAAATATGTCTCTATTTATACATAAGAAACGACCAATAGGTATTCTACTGGCTATACTCTCATTTTCATGTAAATGTAGCTCCTAGCTGCCTAAATACATTAATTAATCTGAAAGCAAACTCAGAAGCCAAAAGGTAGTTAATGAACATCAGCTTTATTCAATACATGGGAATATTGGAAAAGCACTTACAGGCATCACAGGCTGTCAAAACAGTGACAAAATAAACGTTGGAATCTAGATACATAATCTTTTTCACTAGCAAGAGACCTATTGTTAATGGATACTATCCCCTCAATTTACACCATCAGGTAAAGACTCTTTTCAAAGCATTTCCCAGTGTCAAATTAATATCTTTCCTCTCTCTTCCTTCACGCAATTGTTTCAGGCAGTGTTTTCTGCAGGCTTTCAGCTTGCCATATCTAGCAGTGATGGAAGTTAGGAAGTCCTAGCTTTTCTGACTTTGCTCCCATGCCTCACTCCTCAAATCTTTGAATAAAAGAAAACCTGAAAGGTCTCTACAGAGAATTGATCGACCACAGCTTTACCAAATGACAACACACAGATGGTTCTGGGGAGGTTGGGGGTACAGGGCCATCACAATGAAACCTTTATAATAGAAACTGAATAATGAGGAAACCCTTCTGAGCTTCATAGTACCTAGAGCAAAAGAAAGGCAAGCAAAAAGTAGACCACAGTACAACTGAAGAAAGAATAATCCCATTAGGGTTATCTACTGTGACCATTCAGTGTCTCTCCCCAGCAAAAAATTTTGCTCACTGTGAGAAAATATTTAAAAAGCGGTTGCATTCCCTTGAAAGTGTACACAGTGGGTAGGTGTTTTATGTTTGTTCTCATCAATAGCTTTTTTCTCGCATTTTTGTTTAGCGTTGACTTACAAAGAGAACTTCCTGTAAATTAGCAAATGGTGTATTTTGCTAGAACATTTCAGGAATGATGAATTATATATTTAAGAGTTTATAAGAGTCATGTAGCAGGGAACCAATCTGTAAGACTGATTTTGGGTTTGTAGGTTCTTGTGCTATAAAAAAAGGCTTGGTCCATTGGCTAGGCGTACAGCTACCAAATGGTCTAGCAGACTAATGAATTTCCTGTTAAAACAAGATGCAATTTTAATGAAGGAGTTACCTGTATGTTCATAACCCCCTATAGCAGCAAATGGATCAGCCTGGGAGCTAGGGATTTCACTGTTTTAAGCTTGCCACTGATTTCACAAACAAGCCACAAAAGATCATAGTTTTAAAAACAGACGCTCACTGGTCTGCATATTTCCAAAACCAAACTGTGCAGCTCTTGATTTGTGGAAACTAGATACATACTGAAGTTGATGATAATTATGGGTTCTCCACAACTTTGATGATTAAGCTATTTGTTTATGTACCATAAATCTGATTACAAAAGTCTAAATATAGGCATTCAGATCCAGAAACTCTGGACTTTGTTTTCTTCTAAAGAATAGTCTCAAAAAAGAAAAAAAAAATAAAAAAATAAGCATACAAAATCTAACAGAAATAAAGAAGAAAGCACAAGAAATAGACTTGAACTGGAAATAAATGTGTTACTAATGTTGGAAATAACAATAAGTTTCCAGCAGGAAGTAGAATAAGAGTCAGAGTTCACAAGTAAACATACCTTGTACATGAGATTCATCAGGTAATGGAATTACAGTCAGGTAATTGGAAGACTAATAGCATCAGCCCGATTCAAAATTCTCTGGCCCAGCAGTTTAGTGTCAGACATACTCCAGACATCTCTCAGTGCTGATCACAGCTCTGTGTGCTTGCATATGAGTTACTGAATTTGCATTTACATATTAGTAAGTATGTATGTAATTACATGCAAAACAATGGTTTGCACTTGCAAGCATATTTTAAAGGAGGTCTTGATCTTGTAAATCTTAATGTGAAAATACAATGATGGTAACTATGTAGATTTCAAATATTCAGGGAGTTTTGGCCTTTACAGTCTTTAAATAAGATAATGACAAACAAAAGACAATAACATTGTTGCACATTATCTGAAGGAGCTTGTGAATCCCTGACCAAAGTTCTGCCAAACCAGAGGGGTCATTTTAGGAACTATGTTCACCTGGTGAGAGTAACTGGTACCTGTTTAAATTAATTACATACGAGGTGTTGCAAAGACAGGCTGTCCCCATAAGTGCTTTCTGACTGATGATGATGTACCTTCCAATCTCTGTGGATCAGCTAGACAGTGAATTGGGTTCATGCTCTATGATCCTGTCTGCTTAGTTCTTATGTCTTCTCAGCTACCACAGAACAAGCCTATTGCTCTTTCTAAATGGACCAGTGATAGCACCACAATCCTGGTCAATGTCCCTTTTCTCAATAAAGGCAATTTCTACTGCCTACACGTGGTAGAGATGTAATTATAGTGTACACAGCAAGCACTCAACTCCCCAGCACGGTCGCACAGCATGCATTTGCACACCCAGATCTGACCTTGTGCCCTCTGCCATGCACTGACACGTCATGTATGTTGGTGGTGTGACTGGGTGGTGTGTCTGCTCTTTTACACTGAACAAAGCAAGAAGAGAATCAGGTCTCTGCTGCCTCATGCAACAGTGTGGAAAGCGCTGCAGTACATAGTATCAAATCTCTCCTTTTTACCCTTTCTACCACACCACTAGATGTGCTTAATATATTAAATAAAAGCAAACATTTAGCAGTCAGAAGAGTGTAGATGGCACTACCTGGGTTGGTACTGGTGGATTAATGTTTTTACATGTCAGTATAACAGCTTGACTAAATAATTAAATTAAATTTTACCAGGGAGTTTTTAAAATTAACTTGTGGACATTTTCTTAAGTCAGTCCGTAATCAGCTCCACTAGATTATTTATTTTATTAGAATATGAACGTTTTTATAAGGCTGAAAATTTTCCACTTCATGATTTTCTGAAGAAACCAGATTCTCCTGGGGAGCACCAAAAGATTGTCAAACCAGTCTCTAAGCAAACTCCATGTAACTTCACATGATGCCTACACAAAATCATGATGGTAGTGCTTAGCAAATGCATATCCCATGACAAACTTGTTTCCCAGGCCAATCAGGTAAAGAGGAGTTTTAAAAGAGGCCATAAAATAATTAACAGTGATCATCAGGTAACTACATTACAAAAGCAGTGATAGATTAACAGCTCAATTTTTTGCATCCCTTATGGCAGTTAGTACATGCCATACATAGTTTCCTCCCTCCCTGATGATTAGAGGTCAATACTCTTGCAGTGAGACACAAAACTGTCAGTGGCTTGGAATGAACAGGAAACAAATAATAGGGGTAAGTAACAATAAAACAGTGTTGTCAGTTATTAGAACAATTTACCTAGAGGTGTAGTGGAGTCAAGAGTGGATGCCTTAGCTCAGAAAGGAGCTGCAGACTTCTTGAAAAATGACAGGGTGTTGTAAAACAGTTTATGCCATAGAGATGCAGTCACGTCCAGAGAAGCCTGACCAGGTAATCACTTTGCCTCATGTCACCTTGAATTTGATTGATTGTTCAATTTCAGTTGAAGTTAGATAAATTAGAAAGGAATTAGAACCTCTTTAAATATCAGAGAAGTGAAGCTGATCCCCTTCCCAGGGCTCTAATTGCAATTCTAAAGGTTTTCTTGTAAGTTGCTTGGAAACTGTCCACATATATTTCGTAAGAAAATCAGTCATAAGATCTACAGTCTCCCATACATGTCCAGAACTATATTCTGCTATTCACAAAATCTTGCCAAACATTCCTCTCCTCTTTGCTCCCAAATATATCTGAAAAGAGGGTGGAAACAGGTGGAAACAGCTGCAAGAGACAGTCCCCTGAGCTAAAGATGCTGTTAGATATCCACCCTGCTCTTTTCCCTCTTCCCTCTGTACTAAATTTTGCTCTCTGGGTTCTGAAGATCGGTGCCAGAGTATACATTAGCAACATTCCTGTCCTTCTGTCCTCTTCTCAGATTTATAAGCTGAAGGCACCACAGAGAATATGCTTGGATGTCGGCATTTTTGGACTAACACTGGCACACATCTTGCCTAAAATGTGAATTTTATTTTACTAATTAATTCATCAGTGGTAAATGTGTTCTAATGACAAATTTTTTGGATGAGATTCAGAGTCTCATCAGCCTTAATTATATTAACCTAATACAATTATTTACATCAGGCAGAACAAAGTGCAACACTTCACCACTGGACGTTCTTTTTTAAAGATAATAACAGTGTGGAAATTAAAGGAACCTGTAATATTTCTTGCTGTTTGAACTGTATGGAATGATAATGTCAGACTAAGATGAATTTGCCATCTTTTTTCCTTAAAGGTTTCCATGAAAAAAATTCAGCGTGCTGGTGAAGTGATTTGTCCTTACAATTTTGTAAAGTCAGGGAACGTGGGCTTTATGTACTTATATAAAAATTTGTACAAGTCCTTACATGTGGTTGAAGATACCAAGTAGACAATGCATCTCATAATGTTTAATTTGTTTGAGTTTGGATCAGATGATGTCCCAGATGTCTAAGTGATATTATAATTTTGGTTTCCTAGATACTAAAAGAAGACTTGGGTGGGGATAAAAGGAATAAGAGGAAGCTCATTCGAGACAAAAAAAGAAGCAAAGCTGACAGGAAACACCCAAGAACAAACTAAGCTAAGGATTAAGATTTGTAAAAGTCTGTCTCTCATTAGTAATGGATTCATTGTGCTTCACTCAGACTTATGACAGGCATAAACATATAATTTGTTCTTCATCCGTAATTTGTTCAGAAGCTGTTGCTCAGTTAAAAAAGGCTTATTTGTTAACCCCTAAATATCAAAAGTAGGGTAAAATTACACACTTTAATCAGGCCTACTCTTAAGAAGTAAAGAGAAATTTCAGGTCACCAAGTTTGCAGCAGCTCAGTACTTTTATACCATGCAGTGCTGTTTGCCATCAAACCTCATTTTCAAGCCGTTAGATCTACGAAGTCCAAAAGATCCATAACAAAAGTGTCTTAATTGTCCATCACAGTGGTCTCATTTTTGTTGGGTGCTGCGAGTAAGCCAGTAAGGTCCAAGTGATTACTTCACTCCTAGTGATGTTTGCGGCTCCTAGGTTTGGCAAGCTCAAGGAGTGAGAACTGTCTTTGGGGCCTACCTTTTATTCAGCAGCTGCCAAAGCTTGTGTGTGTGTGTGAAACCAAAGTACGCGCGCACGTGTGTGTGTGTGTGTGTAGACCTGGTAATAAGAACAAAGCATTCATATTGGGAATCTCATTTACAGACTCAAATCCATCTTCAACCTTCTAAATAAACAACTTAAGCATGAAAACAAAAATACAAAACAATATGCTTAACACTGCAGCCACCATTATAGTGGAATTTAACATAGCACAGGTGCTTGGCTTTAAACGCTTAGGACAGGTTTTTTGAAGCCATCAAGGCTTGAAGTAACCAAAATAAACATTGGGCATTCACATTCTTCGTGCAGCTTTGAAAATCTCATTGCTAAGTTTGTAAGCCCTAGTCTAACAGTTGTGAGACATTCACGTTCTCAGAGGACAAAAATAATTTAAAAGTTTTGAAGTTCTAAAAATTAACTAATCATTTAGGAATAACACAAAGATGAACTGAATATAACCTTTATGTGGTTTAGCCTTCCTGGTTACCCTTTCCTTGTTAAACATGCACAAAATTTTCATTTTTCCAGTTGGAAAAAAACCCCAAGCCTCTAAAACAATCCACTTTCTCAACAAAAATCTGTATTGTTCTATCCATTTTTGGAAGAAGGAAGAAGAAAGAGACTGATTTTTCATAAGGAATGCTGAGGTTTGTTGTTGTTTGACTCCATAGTACAGAAAGTGTTTAATATAGTTTTGAATGTGTTGAATGACGTTTTATGAACATTTTCCCTACTAAATCTTCGGTAATGCTAATGTTTCACTATTTTATTTTTTTTTAATATGTTACTAGTGTTCTGTGTTTCATTTTAGCAGGTCAAGAGACAGAGAAAAGTGACAAATTAGAACTGTTAGAAATCTTCAGGCAAGATGATTTAAAAACAGAGCAAAATAATAGGCTAGTAAAACTGCATTCAAGACTAACACAACAGGTCTGTTTTTCAACCCACCACAATTGTCAGAGGTTTAATTATCATCAGTCTTTGCAGGGAGAATGTTTCTGAGTCTTGAACAAGAGAAGATTTTGAGTAAGTTAGTTCATCACTGACTCTGAAGTGATTTTCCACTCAGCTTGTCCAAGCCTGCACTCATTCTCAAGATGAAATGTCATGGGAACAAAGTCACAGAGCCTACTGTCTTAGTTGCTAAACTAAAATGGTGAAAGGTGAGTTAACGAGGTAAGCTGGATACTGTGGTTTCCTGCTGGTTTCATCTTGACCTCCAGAGTTTCCCTCACTCTGAAGGGCACCAGCACCCTGGTTAGACTCCCCATGTTCTCTAATGCTTTTCATGTTTGCAAGGCAGTGTCTTGTGTGAAATGGAAGCGAATCCAACTGCTGTGTGTCAGAGTGGAGGGGAAGGAGAAGAGAGCTTCTCATCCCAAGGGCACACTGTATATGGCCCAGAGCTGCAGGCCAGTGTGCTCAATAAAGGACAGGAGAAAGTCGAAAGCTCAGTTCAGTGTCAAGCTTTCAGGAGACCAAACAGAAGGCGTACACAGAGTCATGGCTTGCTCTCCTCCCCCAAGCTCCTGTGGGGAACCTCAGCACATTTAAGTTATGTATTTCTCTCTGTTCCTCTCCCACAGTCCTTGCTGGGACAAAATACCTCCAGCTGGACTGACCCCAGCTATGGATGGGGACTTACTGCAATGCTGTCTCCATCAATGTAATGCATGCTGCATCTCTTTACAACATGCACACAATGGGTCCATGAAGGCTTGGAGGAAGCAACTCTCTGCTTTGCAAAGAGAACTATTCACTGGTAGAGGCAGCAAGTCCCCAGAATGAGCCGTCCAGTCCTGCAGAAATGACAATGCACAGGCAAAGCAAAGTTGAACATTAATCTACAGAGTAGCAGTCCTCAGTCTGTGACCTTTTATACACAGCTTTTCATTCCCTTGAGTGCAAGAACTGGGCTTCTTTTTTGTGTTTGTTGTGCAAGAATTTGAAGTGAAACAAATGTACGCTTGGCCTGCACTGAGGCTTAGGAAAAACAGCAGGAGGCTTAGAAACAATGGCAAGCAGCAGCTAAAGCAAGCTCTTCTGCAACAGCATTCAGAGAAATGGCTGTCCAAGCACCCAGAAAGAGTAGTTACTTAGGAAAAGATAAAGCTATTCTACAGAAATATCTGTTCACAGTGCTAATGCTTATCTCTCACAAGCTTTCACTTGCCTACTATTATTTGTTTTGATCACAAAGGGAGGGAAATGCAGCTGCTGCATTTTATGTAGCAGAGTTTCTTGAAATTCTGGCTCACAGGAGAACACTACAAGGAAGATAAAATGCAACTCAAACACAGGCATTCAAGCATGATTTGCTTTCTTTCTATAGGAAGCTTTCTGTGACATGCCTTGCCATGCTATGAATGTGGTTTTAATCATCAGACCACTGTCACAAAGAAGTATAATGAGAATCTGTCCTAGGAGGGCAGCTGTGTGGCTGCCTGCTCGGTGAGCTTGTACCCACCTGGCAAGTTTCAACATCTCAAAACTAAAAGGCAGACAGCTGTAACCAGCCCAAGTCCCACATGACCTGAGTCTGTTTCATGATATCCACTTCTCTGAATCCAGGCTTTGGTGGACAGTCATCAACTGGATGATGACAGTGTTTCTAAAAACACATACGATTTTTTCCCCTCCTGCTGAGCTGGGGGGAGGGTTGGTGTGAGGGACGACAGTTGTAACAGCCCCCTGTGCATTGCTCTGCTGGGTTGAATTACACAAAGCGCTCTGATCCAGTCCTGCTCTGCCTGCCCCAGGCAAACCTGAACTACCTTGAATGGGTTGGGCAACAGGGACTTTCTAAGGGCAGCAGTGCCAAATTCCTGCAGTTTGGGAGTTCTCCAGTGCTGCCCCTACAGGAGTCCTGTTGTCCATTACGGTAGCTTCTATGTCCCTTTGGTAAACAGCTGTGCAATGTGGCATTAGTCAAACAAAGATTGTAGCCATGTTTTGTGCTTTAGATTAAGTTTCTTTTTAATTTTGCAAACATCCCACTAAACTGTGCTTTATGTCTGGACATTGTCACATCTTTCCCAACGGGAAGCAGCCAAGGTGTCTGTGACCAGTGAATCTAGGGACATTTCTGCCCTTTCACCCCCACTGCTTCAGAAGGGAAAATAAAAAATGTGCCCTTTCTCACCCAATAACCCCTAATAATAGAAAACCCTTCAAAAAAAGAGCAACTTGACATTGCCCACTTCATACAGAAATCATGGTGGATAAGGCTCCATGCTTAAAAGATCCAGAAGGATTACAAAGCAAGACCTTTACCATCTCTGATAGTGAAAACCTAAATTCCTTGTTGGCTCACAGTTACTTGGTGCTGAGTGGCACTCTCATCCAGTGTGTGCCCTACTGCTATCTAATTTTGAATTGTAACCATTGTGAGTCATTGCCACCAGACTCACTGAAGCCAGTGGCTTAGTAGGATTCAAAAAGTAATTAAAATTTTATGTAGACAATTGGACCATCCACAGCTACATTAATGTGTTGGGTCTGTGTGGCAGGGCTTTGGGAGCAGGGGAGGGCCCACAGTGTTGGGTCCTATGAGAAGCTGCTAGAATCTCCCCTGGCTCCAAAATCTGGACCCTCCTCTGGTGAAGGCAAACTGCTGATAACACCTCTGTGACTAACATATTTGAGTAGGAGAAAAGGAAACTGCAAAAAGACCTAAAGGGCAGAGGAAAGGGGGAGGTGAGAGCAGTACCTCAGCAGAGATACCCACGTCAGTAAGGCAGGAGGGGAGGGGGTGTCGGAACAGAGGTCCCCTTGAAGCCTGTGGTGAGGTGGCAGGCTGTGCCCCTGCAGCCCTTGGAGGGTCATGGTGAAGCAGCCTGTGAAGGACCACAGTGGACCAGCTGTGGACCTGCAGCCTATGGAGGACCCCATGCCAGGGGAAGGTGGCTGCACCTGAAGAAGGTCATGACTGGAGCAGTTCCTGAAGGATGGTGCCTGGTGCAAGGGACTCATGTCAGAGAAGTTCATGAAGTACCCTCTCCTGTGTGAGTGTCCCCACTCTAGAGCAGGGGAAGAGTGTAAGGAGTCTTTCCCCTGAGGAGGAAGGAGCAGCAGAAAACAATATATAATGACCTGACTGCAACACCCATTCACCGTCCCCCTGTGCCACTGGGAGTGAGGAGGGAGAGAAATAGGGAGCAAAATAATTTGGGCCCAGGAAGAAAGGAGGGAGTGGGGGAAGGTATTTTTAAGTTATATGTTTGTTTTCTCTTTGTCCTACTCTGATTCGATTGATGATAAATTAAATTGATTTTTTTGCCAAATCAAGTCTATTTTGCCTATGACCATAGCTGATGAGTGAACCCTACCTGTCCTTTTTTCAATCCACGAGCCTTTCATTAGATTTTCTGCTCCCCATTCCACCATGGGGGGTAAGGAGGAGTGAGCAAGTGGCCACGTGGCTCTTTGTTGCTGTCTGGGCCTAAACCGTGATGATTAAACAGGTTAAAATTGTAATTAGGGATAACTCTTCATGCTTGAAGGCATGTTAAAGCTGGCTTCTAGCCTCCATCCATATGATGATGTGTGTTTATGCAGACAAACAGGTGGGGTGGTTGAGGGTCTAGTTTGAAAACCAGTCCTTAATAACTGTGCTGCTGTGTTTCACTCAGGCACTCTCAGCTTGGTTTTCATGATGCATTTCACAGCTTCTGGCTCCAAGATTGTTATCAATAGTCCAGATGCTACCTCAAAGCTGAGAGGAAAAAGTAATGAGTCTTTCAGACAGATCCTTCACAATAGGGCAGGTTCTGATCTCAGACTCACTGGCGCAAATCGAAACAACTCAACAGGCTTTAAAATTCATAACTATTTGGATTTGGAGCCAGGTAGCTGAGAGCTGACTCTGGCAAAAAGGATATAGTCATCAGGAATGCTGAGGATCCAGAGCCTGGGGCTGAGAGGACCCTGCTCTGCCACGGGACTGCAAAATCCATCTCCCACAGCTGCCAGCTAAAAGTTTTCTCTTTAGACCCACACTCCTTTGCCATCCTAATGGGAACATTCAGGCTGCATGATAAAGAGTTTTTCTTCATGGGAAAACAGCATTCAGTTTGTGAACTTAGAGGGGATTGTTTGCTACATTTGCTTTGGAGGTGAACAGTTCACTGGAGCTTTCATGCTCACCCAAATTCACCCACATGGTATTACACGGATTACTAGCAGCGATTCTTATTTTTTTAATTGTGTATGCACAACCCAAGCATTAGACATTCTGCTATAAATCCGAGGCTGAGTAGAGAGGCGACATTTTTTAAATTCATGGTGGGAAAGGTCAGAAAAAGTGAAGCATTTTTTACAGAGAGGATTCAGACCAACTGTAAAACAGAAAAGGACTAAAACTGTTTCCTTCTTTCCTCCCTCATCTCTGTGTGCTATAAACCTAAGGAAATGCTGAGTCTTATTCATTTTTTATGGCTTTACAGTTCAAGAAGTTTGAACCCATTTGACTCTCAAATATGGGGGAAAAAATAATTTCTAAACTTGTCACCATTCTTTCCTGTCTTTTGTGTTTGCAGCTAAGGCGCACTGCCAGCTTTGTGTCCATGGTTTTCAGCACTTTATCAAGAAAGATAAATATGCAGATTTCTATAGAAAGCAAACATGGCTTTTGGTCACAACTGCGTAAATCCAGTCATAATTCCAGAGACATAAATATTGGAACTCCCATTTTTTCACTGCCATAAATGACATGAGAAACCAAGTCATGCAAACCTATTTGAAAGAAAAGTGATTTATGCAGAAGATAATTTGATGTCACCTTTGTTTTTCTCCCCACAACTTACATGTGTGCCTGTGGATTTATAAAGTCCTGATAGAAGGAGCAGAGACTGCATGACAGCTTGCAAGGAGACCCTCTGCAGAGACACATCCAACTGGCCAGTGAAATCTATCTGTATGGCACCTGTTAGTTACGCACAGTGGGACTGTCCATCATCCCTTGTAGTAGCTCTGCATTTCCATAGCACACTGCAGCGCAGGCAGAGGAGAAATTACTCTCTAACTATAAGACAGTGAATGAGAAATTTCTGTCCCTGTTTATGCTGTCAGACCACCATCCGGGATGCTGTGCATCAGCCGGAGAGGGGAAGGGAATGTAGTCCATTTCACAGGTAGCTGCCAAATCTTACTCTTCAAAATAAGGTCTCAAGCATTTATCTTTGCTTTCTACCTTGTGAGATCCTGTAAAAATATTGTTAATGAATAGACAAATGTTTAAAGAGGAATGTGGAGCACCTTGTGCCATTTAAAAGGAAAATCACCACATGGTGTAAAGACAGATTGTGGTAAAACAAAGAGCATACAGTGCCTATCTATTTTGTGATTTGATGCCTGGATCACAAATGGATAGACAGCAATTTCCACTGCTGAACTGCAGCAAAATGTCCTTGGGAATGCTTGGATTGGCGGCTCTAGCATGAAGAACAGAAGGAAAAAAAGAATATCAAACACATGGAAATAGAACAGAAGAAAACACACCCTGGTCCCTGCGGCTTGGTGAACTTTAGCTTAATATTATAATAATCATGAGGATATTTAGAAATGAGACTGCTCAGGTCTGGTTTTATCAGGCTTTTCAGATGGAAGATGGAGGGCAGAATTCTTCTCCAAGACCTCCATCACACCTCTCCTACATGATCATCCAAACAACCCCAAAATTTTGCCTGTCCTGCCCGTCTCTCCCATCTTACACTGAACTTCACTGGTTTCTATATCTCAGCCCCTCTGTACCATCTCACACTTCTTCCTGATCATAATGGACTGTGGCTGCAGTTCCTGGGATAAACAGAGACTCATCAAGCTACCATGTCATCTCCAAAACAGGACACTCGCTACTTTTTCTGACCTGACAATAGAAGCATGAAGAACCAATGACTTCTTGACGTTTTCTGTGGCAAAAGCGTCACAGTTTCAATGTCACTTAGACACCTCACTGTAGCTGAGTGATTACTCCATCCAAAAATTAAACAATTAAGCCAGCACTGTTACTGCTATGTATATTCTGTGATTCATGTGAGCACTGCCCTGGAAGGCTAGACCTGTATTTAAGATGTTAGTATGGTTGTATAACCTGAAGAAAGAAACAGAGGTAGGATGAGGAGTAATGGCATCATTTAGGGAAGCAGGGTAATCTGCCCTGGATTCAAGACAAAGCACCTGGATTTTGAGATACTGTCTTTTTACCTGTCTTTCATTCACTCTTGTGATATCTTCGTTAGGTAGCAGTGCATTACTATTAGGCAAAATAAAAATAGACCTATCAGGGAAGTACAATACTCCCATTTACCATTAGGAACTGAAGACCAGAACAATTTATGAAGGTAAGCAATGTATATGCCCTTCTGTAGTCTTCTCCTTCTACCTGAAATGATGGCCAGAAGATGGTCTAGAATAGAAATCTTAAAAGCTGTGGAAGACATTACTGAGAAGGAAAACCTAACTTCAACGCAGTCTTTCTACTTTTAGCTCTTAGCTAACCTGTACCTCATGATCCAGTGCAAACTCAGTTTGTTCAGTTAATTGAAGGAGACTGCATCTGTTGCACTGTGAATGTTAATTGCAGTGAAATCTCTGATTTTCTAACAGATAATCAAATAAACAAACAAAATGCCTAAAAAGAAATGGATTATGGAGGTGATCTTGCTACTGGTAACTGGTAATTATTAATTGAAGTGCAGCAATTCTACTAGCAGCAAAAATAAAAGATAGCAAAAAGTAATAAAATACAAGAAGCTCTTATGGAATAATTAAATGTTATGATCTTCTAGAATATTTACTCTGTGACTGCTAAACAAGATTATGTGAAGCTTTCAAGTATGAAAGGAAGCATGCATCTGGAGCTAAAATGCTATAAATACCCACTCTATGATTCTGGTAGGAACTATCAAGTTTCGACCAAAATCTTGAGAAAAGCTACTCAAATTTACAATTATCCTTACATGTTCAAAGCATTGCTGGGGAATTACAGATCTGTGATACCACAAAGGTAGGAGGTATGTGACATAACTCACACAATGTTTTCCAAATGTAAATGTTTGTATCTGCTGATTTTGTTTTTCCTTTATATCTTTTCCATGTCATATAAATAGACTACACCTAGAGTGCAGCATTAGAATGTCTGTGTCTTTTATTTAGCTGTGGATTTTAGTTGAAACTATACCAGCTTTATTCTTGTGGTTTATATTGCCACTGAAATCTGTTGTTTAAAATCCAAATTCACATTAGTCTGTTGAGCATGGTTTGTTTGAGGAAGCCAAGAACAAAATAAGTGGCACCCTCATGAAACCACTTGAATGCTGTGGATTAGAAAGCCTGATTTATGCATTAAGGAGGAGTAGCTGTTCTCACAGACCTTGTCCAAAGCTCTTACTTTTATACTACATACAGGTTTGAAGAATAGTTTAAAAATCAAGACAGTAAACTTGTGTAAGCTATAGGAAGAGGTATTTGTAAAATCAAAGTGTAAAATTACTCTGAGAAGTTCAAACGTGTGTAGCTCTGCAAATTTTTCTCAGTACAGTTTTATTACTGTGATTACTGACTCTTACCATACATGCACTAGGCACTTTGCAGTACAATGAAGACACAGTCTTTCTCTCAAGGAACTGCAATTTAAAATCCACAAAGTATTAGTATGATTGGTGAAGGCAGTGGGACAGGTGTCAGGCATTTGGGTTGAAGTTTCAGAATTGCAACCAATTTGAACCATGCCAGATGCAACAGAGGGTAAAACAAAAGAAAAAAATCCCTTACTTCTCCCCTGTCTCCTTCATACATACATTGCACAAAGAAGCCAGGAGCAGCAAAGCATGAGTGAAAATGAAAACAAGATTACATGCTCACTAAGGAGAGGCTAGTATCACAGAACAAAAAAAATGTTGGTAAAATGTCATCCTCTAAACATCACAATAAACACGCAACAATTTAGGAAATGTATTTGAACAAGGAAAAAGCAACTGTGGGAGAATACTTAGTCAAACTGATAGGTAACATTTTCTCACTTACACTGGAGCATTTTTAGGGTGCATGAATGAAGAATCACAATCTACTTACCAGGGATTTTTTAAAAGCAATTACATTTTAAAAGTTCTTAAGATATTTAACAGGATTTTCTAGAAAAACGTTTGCTTAGTGAAGATGATCAGTCATATTTGTGCTTACTATGTATGTGTTAACCAGGAGCACAAGGGTTATCTTTTTTTTTACAGTAAGTTTCCAATAATGAAATTAATGCCTAGTTGCATAAGATGATTGATTTTATTGTCCCAGGTTACACAAGGCACAGAGGACAGGCATGGCAGGCTGATCTCTTATCAGCCTCCTCTGCGACTCTGGGCACTCCCATAATGATGCAGGGATAGCCAGCTGTAGCTCAGTTACAGCTCAATTAGATGTCACCATTAATCTAAACTTGGAAAAGAGGTTATCAGCTGCAGCAATTTTTAATGGTGAGATTTAATATAAAATACTTTAATTATATTGTTTTTTCATATATACTAATTAGCAACAACACACAGATATGTGCACACATAGACAGCATAGAAAACATGAGAGAATTCACAGTACGTCATTCATGCATATGAAAATACTAGGTGTCTGTCCTTGGTTTAAGTGTATTTCCCTGTTTTCAGTAGGAGTCATCTACTGCCCTTTTCTTCGTTATCAAACCTGCTTCCTGCAAGATGGGCAGTTCTATATCCTTTTTGCCTTAGCTATGCTCTTTGCCTCAGATTTCTCAGGGCTGAGAGAAACAACACATCAGGTCTATTCCTGTACACACACTCTGCAGCTACCGTGATTCTGACCTAGAGAAGAACAAACATTTGACATTTGAGCAGCACTTAGTATTACCTATATTTCTGATTACATGCTGTCTTGGGGATGTTGGGCCTTCTCTCTTCTGCATTGCTTTGTGGTATGCCACCAGATTCTCCAGTTGTACTCACCGATGCATTGCAGAATTTTTCACCTTCCATTCACATCAGCCACCTTGAATGTGGTTCCCTGGTGCTGCCAAGGATAGCAGACTGGAGAAAACTCTCTGTGCCACTATGGTTTGACAGAGTTTAGCCAGAGACACTGTGAAACATTAGGACTCTGTTAAAAAAATTGTGGGACATATGAATGTTACTCAGCCAGACTGGTATACCTCAGCAGAAAATGAATTGAAAAGTCCCTCTTCTAGGAGCTTAATTAAATAAGCATAACATGAAAGAAGTCACCACATGCTCACAGTGAATGTATATACACACAAGCATATATAGGTATATTTAAGTGTATATTTTTGCTTCATAGTGACAGTGTTACAAAATATTTTTGAAACAGTAGAAAAACATATCAAGCCCAACACCCCATTAATGTCACCTCTGACAAATATTTACTATTAAATTGAATAAAGAGATTAATGAGTGAAATTTCCTGTCTTACGTCTTGGTAGAGGTCAAATCATATGATGTAGAATTCCCATTTGGTCTTAAAATCTATAACTTGACCTCAATAGGATTAGAGTGACTCACATCACCTGGGGATTTGGCCCTCTGCCTTTGCCAGAACTAAACAAATAATTTGACACAAGGTAATTTTTTAATTTCAGCTCCTTCCCCCCTTCCTGTCATGCTTGTGACAAGTCAGAAGACAGCTTGCTATTTGCTGTATTTTATTCTGTACTCAGAAATATTTATCCTGTGAGTAGCTCCTAGGCTGGCCCTGACTTGCTGCATGGTAAGCATTTGCTATTCAGTAGTAGACTGGAGTAGCTGGTCACTTAAATCACACAGTAGTGTAAGTTACAAGCCCTCAGGAGGCCACAGCTCATGCATGCTCCACAGAGACTAGTTAGGGCAGGATAGCTATTTCTCAGAGGAGCTCCTCTGTGCTGTGCATGTCACAGCCTATGGCTGCAGCATGGAGAAGTTGAATTTTCTGCAGCCTTCCTGGTTCTGTCCCCGAGAAGCCAAGGTGGTTGCAAGGGCTATGTTTTGGAGGTGGAGGAACATGACTTCTGTGCAGATGCTCAGGCATACAATGCTTACATGAAGAAGAAAAACTGCCACACCAGCTGATGGAAGCTGGAGCAGCCTGGATCAAAGAATCACAGAATAGCCTGAGTGGAAGGGACCTTAAAGGTCATGTAGTCCAACCCCCCTGCCACGGGCAGAGACTTCCTCCACTAGACTAGGTTGAGAAGGGACCCATCTAACCTGACCTTGAACGTCTCCAGGGATGGGGAATCCACCACCTCTCTGGGCAACTTGTGCCAGTGTTTCACCACTCCCACAGTGAAAAACTTCTTCCTTATATCTAACCTAAATCTACCCTCCTTCAGTTTAAAACCATTACCCGTCACCACCCTATCACAACAGGCTCTGCTAAAAAGTCTGTCCCCATCTTTCTTATAGGCCCCCTTTAGTTATTGGAAGGTGACAGTGGGGTCTCCTCAGAGCCTTCTCTTCTCCAGGCTGAATAACCCCAACTCTCTCAG
>VZRW01000092.1:3500-24838 GCA_013398125.1 Aegotheles bennettii
AGGCGGGGGCAGAGGGCGGGTTTGTCAGCCTGGCAGGTTCTGCGGGTGCTGCCTTTGCAGAACTGTGGCCTTGTATTCATTAAAGAGGCCGCTGGGGCAGAGAACTTGGAACTACAGAAATATTTGTACATTTTTTTCTCTAGGTCTGTTTAACTGTAGAACCTTTGAGGTGCAGGTGGCATCTTTTCGTGGAAGTCAAGCCTTTTGTTTGAATGCTGCCAGGGTGCAGACCAAGTTACTGGTAGTTTTCATGTGTAGTGTCCTTATGGAAGTAATGAGGGGATGAAAATCTTCATCTGAAACATGGAAGTGCATATACTTGTGGCTCTTACACTTGACTGTGATTTGCATGTCAAATTCAGTCAGCTGTGTGCTTTGGAAGCCTTCGGCAAGGTTCAAAGCTTGCGTCTTTGTACGCACACACTTTGTGCCCCTGTTCACAGGACTGGAGTGCTCGCAGGCACACTCAGGCTGCTGGACTGGGAGCGTGCAACAGGGAGGGAAAGGCTACAAGAGCCCTCATCTTACAGCCAGTGCCTTCCATCTCCCCCTCGCCCCAGTAACTTCAGCCTTCTGTGTTGTAAACAAGTGTTGTAAAGAGCTGAGCATCTGTAAGGCAAGAAAATCTTCAGGAAAGTAAAGGCATTTTTTTTTAGGGAAAATGTCAAGTTTAGTACTAGAAACAATTCACACAGCAGAACCATAAATTAATGTATTACCTCACTAGATGACTTTTTATTTCTAACTCTGTTCCCAGTGCAAGTCAGAATGCATACATCCAGATTTGCACCTTTACTGTCTCCTGAAGATGAGAGGATGGGAGAACAAACAGGATGCCCTAAATATCTGATACAAAGTTAAGCTTCTTCAAGCATGCAAAAGCCTTCTTTTTTAACTCTGTTTTTTTAAACTGAGGCTAAAATCATTATTGGGTTTCATCTCTTCTGGGTATCTGTCAAATTTGACATGTACGTAGGTAGAATGAAGCTAAAGTCTCTGTTGGTTCTGGATGAAAGAACACCCGCTTGATTAATTTCTGTTTAACTTCTTTAAGAAATTCAAGCCATTATAATCCTACAGAGCTCTGAATCTTAGCAAAGGTTTTTGTTACTTGTTTTTTTATTAAAAAAGAAGAAAAGTTAATGAATTTATTTAAAGTTGCTTAACTTTGTTCAGACTAGAGGGGATTTCTAAAAATTATCAAAAAACATATCAGTTCCTTCCAGGAACAGAATATGCTAAAACCTGGATTATGTTTTGTATTCACAGGGTAGTGCACAGGATACAGGAATATAACTTAGGACCATGGCAGCACGCTGGAGAAGAATCCTGATGATATTTGTGGCAGCTCAAGTACTATTTGTGGTAAATACCTTAGAGGAAGAGGATGTACCTGAAGAATGGATTCTTCTTCATGTTGTTCAGGGTCAGATTGGAGCAGGAAACTACAGCTACTTGAGACTGAATCACGAGGGGAAGATAGTACTTCAGATGCGAAGTTTAAAAGGTGATGCAGACTTGTATGTATCTGATGTGACTCTTCACCCCAGCTTTGATGAATATGAGCTACAGTCTGTAACTTGCGGCCAAGACGTTGTCCATGTGCCCGCACACTTCCGCCGCCCAGTGGGAATAGGGATTTATGGGCATCCCTCCCACCTGGAGAGTGAATTTGAAATAAAAGTATACTACGATCGAACAGTTGTACAGTATCCATTTGGTGAGGCTTCCTACAACCCTGAGGAGATGGAGGCAAACCAGAAATACTCAAAGTCTACAGAAGATGAATCTCAGGAGGAAGAGTCTGTTTTCTGGACTATACTTATTGGAATCTTGAAATTAATACTTGAAATTCTTTTTTAAATTGATATACACTGGACTAAGTCACACTTCAGCCTGTGAAACTGAACATGAATGACTTGCTGTAATACTCTGTTATTTTTCCTGAAGAGCTATTCAGGTTACTTTTCCTAAACCAGAAAGGAAGCGGAAGAAAAAGCCATATTTAATTTTATATTGTAAATCCTTTCCTATATGTAAAATGAGCAGCAAGCACAGTATTTGCAGTATTCTTTAGAGATCAGGGCTTAAAAATGAATGTACAGTTGGGATCTTGTTAAATTCACTTTAAACAGGTGCTTAGGGAAATCAACTCCGATTCAGTGTTTTCTATTGTTTTTTATAAGGAAAAATGAAATGAACTGCAGCATTTCAGTGCCCCCCTCTCAATTTAGAACATATTTAAAAATAAAATTATTTTCTGAACAAGTATCTCCAGAAAACTAATTACCAATGACTTTTCAGACTATTCTGAATTCAGAGGAGTCTAGGGTAAAGGAAGGAAAACCCCATCAGTCACCTAGGGGGATAGATGATCTGTATTTTGACTGCTTGTGCTCTGTATCGTGCCAGCCATTTGTCAAGCAGAGGTCTGTCCAGCCACTCATCACCTCTGCAAACCCATGACCTGAATCATGTGTGTGTCACTTCTTCACTATTACTGCAGGGAGGGCAAGCCTTCAGCTGTTGGTACTTGTCAATATGACACTTTCATTCCTCGTTAAAAGCAACGCAGCATCTTGAACTTGAGAGGTGTTTTCTTACACCTCCTTTTATAGCTTTTTGCAATTGATTTTTTTGGTACATACTTATAAGTCATTAGCTTGCAAAGAAAATTTATGCACAGTACATTTTAAAAAAGTCAGGTCATGGCCATTCTTCCTTGAAAGTCAGTTTTTCCAATATTTTTTTAGTTGAGTCTTTCAAAATAACCAGGTGCTATACAAATAGTGTATATTTAAATTGCTCTCTAATTTTCTTTTCACAGAGCTTACTGATGAGTGCACTAAAATAAACAAGTACATTACTGTAATTTTATACAAACAGTGCACATTACTGAAAGCCTTCTGGTTTTTGAGTGGGAATTTGGCTTGTCTGTATCTAGCTCTCCGCTAGGACATGATTAGTGACTTGTATCACAAAAAAATCATTATATAGCCAAAATTAAAAGTTTATTTGGTAAAAAGAAAAAAAGTGGTATTGTTCCTCTTAGAGTGGTTGGTTAAATAGCACCAAAGTATCACTTTAATTTGTGCAGTTAAGTTTTGGACAGCAAATTTTTGGGTTTTTTTAGCCCTCCTTGCTGTTTTTCCCCCTTCTTCCTCCTCTTCTGGGTATGGGAGGGTCTTTCTGACAACAATCACAAATCCAGCGACCTAAGAAAAGAAATTTATCAATTATTGGGAAACTACCTTTGTTACTCAGTCATCTAGGCACGCATCTTTCACTATTTTAATAGGTACTCATCTGTTCGCAGTACTTCCTTTAATGTAAACAACCAGTGCTTTTCCTTAAAATGTAAGCATCTTTTCTAAAAGGTATAGAAAGCAGCATATAAAATTCACCCTCCCCTGCAGACTCATATGTAACAGCTGGTTACACTAATCTTCACAGACCTCAAGAAGTGCCAGCACTGCTAAAGAGGTGGTTCTTAGAAAAGACCTTGACAAACTGCTTGAGTGTGGGTGTTACATTTTTACATGAATGACCAGAGTTTGAGGTTGTGGGCCGTTACTCAGAGCAGAAACAAACAGCAGTTGGGGAGCGCTGCTCTTCTGCCACAGGTACAGGATTCCATTCCTGAAACCAGCGTCACGTATTTCCATGCAGTCCAGCAGCACAGATTAAACTGCTGGCAGGGGTTTATCACCAGGCCTTGTACTAAAACTCTTTTACTGAGGGAACAATAAAGGGTTGAGCAAAGAGCAGAAACATTTAACTGTTTGTATTACAACAACTAGAATCATAAAGGCTGCTTTGGTAATTTTACAGTTTTGTAGGCATATAATCTGTTCTGTTCAGATTCTGTCCTTAAATTAAGGACAGAATGTTAAATCAGCCACAGAACCTGTACTGAAGTGACAACTAGCTCCTATGCTTCCCAAAATAGGAATAGACAGAGAATGGTGTTACTGCAGAACTTGCAGCCACTGAATACTTATTCATGAACTTACAATGGATTTAGTATTGCATGAAAAGCAACAGCACTAACATTTATATGTCTGAAGCTTTCTTTGCACTGCCTTGAGTTGACCAGGTGATGCAAGTGACCAGGTAATTTAAAGATACAGGCTGCCAGACATCCAGGTACTTCACTTTCAGCTTTGATGTTTAAGAATGGAAAGGAAGGGGCTTAAAAAGGTGTTTACAAATATTAAATTCAGCATACTTTTTAATTTAGAAACTGAAATAATAGCACAAACACTTTATTAATATGAAAGCTATACTCCAGCAATATGCAGCAATACAGCATCTTTACAGTTTTGGGGTTTTTTTATGAAAAGAGGTAATTATTCTCAGTATTCTGTGGATATGGAGAAAAAAAACCCAAAACCCAACCCTAGTCCTGAGTGAGTCTGTTCAGATTCTGTTGTAAAAGCCAATTGTATTTCCTGTACAGGAATTGCCAGGTTAAACTGTGTACAACCAAATATACAGGAATAAAGCTTATTAAAAAAAAACGGGTCCTACAGTGTGAATGCTTTCTTACACTGTTGCTTACTCCTACCCTTCACACTTGTTTTAAATGATTCTTCAAAAAGCATTTCACATATGAATTTTGACAGAGAAAGCCCAGGGCTCAGAGAAGGTGGTAAGGGAACAATTAACTATTATTACTTTATTACCTGAAGGGATAGCGTCAAGCCCCACACAAAAAGTGTGATAACCACGGTCACATACATCACAGAACATCATTTCTTCTTCATGGTGAGGCTGCCCACATATAATGCATGTCTTACACTCCATACATTGCCAAGGATAAGTCTTAATCATAGTAACAAGCTCCGGAGTCATATCAAGGCAAGAAGGATGGCCTAGATTAAAACCAATATTATTATTTTTGTGTCTGAAACAAAATGTGAAATTAGTTAAGACTGTCTGCTTTTACAGACACTGAAGCTTACCTCACCTCCTGGTGAGGTCCCACAGTGCACCGAATGTGCTAGTACACGTAACATTAAATAGAGGTGGAGTCTTAACAAAGGACAGAAAGGGCAATTGAACTGTTGGTAGACAGCCGTAGTACACTAAAAAGTGTCACAAGAAGATCTGTCAAAATACTCTTAGGAATCTGCTTACTGTATGCAGATACTTACCACTGTTGTCACACTGGGAGCAATGTATTAGAGCTTCAGCTTTTCCTTTCTTGTTGGACTCCTTACCCTTCAGACAAATCCCACATATAGCATTTGGAATGACCTTTGGCTGGAAGGGTAGAAGAGGGCTATAAATTCATTCCAGAAGAATTTACAGATTTAACAGGAAATGTCATATATCTCCTTAACTCTTAAAATTAATGAAATATCTGTTATGATGTGTGAATCTTAAAACATACAATAATTGACATGCAGGAGCACTGAAAAAAATCGTAGATTAACTACATCAGATTTAGCATTTGGCACACATACTGAATTATATGTAAATCAAATTGGAGCAAAAGCTTGTACTCACTTGTTCCTATGAATTCATCAGCTAACATTCTCTTCAACATAAATGTGACATAGCATTAAAAATGTCAGTATGTTTTCCAATATAGAATACTACTTTATGAATTATGCAGATTTCCTGTCTGTGATTAAATACAATTTTCTGTTTGCATTGCATCTGTCCCTAAATATAGAAAATTAATTACAAAAGCAATAAATTTTATTTTTGTGTCTTTAGTTTCCAAGATAACTGATTAGCTATGCTGTACACAGCTATCTGTTCTACCATTTTTTACTGTATCCAGTCATGATAGCTGTAAGAAACACACACCCTTGCATTTAACTAGTTTTACTTTCATCATCTTTGTAAGGGATCATTTGGAGCGTATCTGGGTCCATGGGATCCATTTAAAAGTTAGGAGACAAACAGCAGGCTGTTACAAGAAGTACTGTTTGTGGATGTATTCTGTGTCCCAACCCAAAAGAGACACCGACAGCTTTATCCAGAGAAGAATCAAGAAGTAAGGCATCATGAACTTCAGAAACATTTCGGTAGTTACATTGTTGAGCTTTGACCTCTGCATAATGAAATTAGTGAGAAATGTGGTTTAAAATTAATATAGTACTCACTGATGTTAAATTGACTAGCGCCACAGTTCTAAAAAAAAAAAAATGTTGCTGCAAAGATGCAGCTAATAGAGGGAGTTTTTCAAGAAATACCCTGTTTTTTAAGGAACTAAATGGCTTAGTCAGTAACCAAGGAGAGTTCCAGTCAACTACCAACCAGATGTGGAGGGAAGAATGAAGTTTAAATTAAAAATAAATTTAAAAAGTGAAAACAGAAAAATATATGTATGAGAAAAAAATTACTGGGACCTTCTGCAATAAAACTTATCTTCAAGTGTCTATTTCCTCAGCCAGTATTTCTAGCACCTAGTAAGATAATTAATAACTCATTTTTAAGCAGTCAGGATGCATTCCTTTAAGTTTTCAATCTGTTTTTTAAGTTAAAACATGGCTACAATCTGCTTTGAACTGTCTGGTTTAAAGAGTTTTATTTAAGAAAACACAACACCATACCAGATGTTTATAAAGTCACTTCCTTCAAAAGATGACAGAGGCATTCATACAGACTTTTTTTTTTGCTTATTTATTTTAAAAAAAGCAGAGTCCACCTGTTTTATACATAAATATAATAAAACAATAAAAGAAGTCTAACATTCACAAACATCTCTACAAAATAATAAATATAATGGAAGCAAAATGACACAAACTCTTTTACTATTAACTATACCCTATGTCCTACATGTACACCTTTATACCCTGCTCCTCCCAACAAAAGTGGCACATGCTTAAACCTCCTCAGTGTTACAGCATTTACCCTTCCGTTTAGGCTACATTCCATTTTTATTTTTTTTTCAATTGTAGTTTTATCTATTACTAAGTAAATCAAGCCTTTCTAGAATAGCAAGTGCACTTTTCTAATCAGACTTCTAGTTTGTTATGGATTTGCATTTTACTGCCCTTAATATACAGCAGTAAACTCCCTTGTACTCCAGCAAAACTAAAGTGAGCTACTTTTTGGTCACCTGCATTAGGGTATGTGCAGTTAACACTCTGATACACATAATTCTAAAGTTAGACACTGATATAGATGCATTTATCAACAATGCTTCCATCTATTCTTACTTCACTAATTTGCGCTCATTAGAACTGTGCATGTTGGGGGGGTGAGAATCACAGCCTATTAATAATAAAGTTCCAACAGTATGGAAGTATTTTTACAAAAATGAAAAAAAAAAGTAAAATAAAATGCAAGACTATTCACATTTCAAAACAGTTCAAGTTCTACCACCATGAAAATGGCTTTTAGAAACGCTATGAAAAAAGTCTATCAGATTCAAATGGGAAGTCACAATATCCCATCTGATTAAATTTTGCTTTCTACATCCTCAACTTACCGGGATGCAGAAGGGAGAGAAAAGGAATGCAGGGTTAAAATGACGACTGCCTGCTCTGTAAGTTTTCACTTCCACACTGCTGTGTTGCAGCTCTCAAAGTAACCATTCCAACTACATCACATTTATAAGGTCCTATTCTGAATGCAAATCGTTCCATTTTCATATACAGTGACCCGAAACAGAAGTGTTGTAATATATAGTTTCACAATACATTTCAGTTTTATGTGCAAAAAAATACAAATCTCCTGTAGTTTTAACAGTACCCTGTGTGTGCAATTGTAGTAGCCAGTCCTGCAGCAACAAAGACTCACTACTCGTAACATGACAAAATGTAAAACACACACTAACAGTTCTTTGTTAAAGAACTCACAATAAAAATGGCTCCGTATAAAATACATTATTTTTTTTACTCTAAAATAACTCAGTGGAAATGTGTGAATCCTGTAATACTCTCATAATGCGGCTGTAACTATACACTTGCATGTTGATGTCATAGCAATTATCCTTCAATTTTAACGATATGTAACCAAAAGATTACTGTCTTACAAAAATAGTCAAATATCAGAGAACAATACAGAACAAAAGTATTACAAAGATTTAGAATTCATAGGGACAACATTTTAAATCAGATAAGCCTTCAGCTCAAAGTGCCCTAACACTTAGGCACATATGGTATATCATTATCTGGTGATTTTATAAACTAACAAACAAGATCTTTCTGTTTTACCAGTTAAAACAGCTGATGTAATTGGGTTTACTGAAAACATTTAAACTTTCCCACAAACAAGAAAGCCAATCCTCTTGCCCTCTCAACATGACATCACCACCTTCGACTTATCAACAGCCTGATGGATGATGCAGGCAGGGTATGTTGACATTGCAAAGGTAAGTTCTGTAAGTTTACATAAATACCTTGTTACTAACACAGTTGGTGATTCTGAACCAGTAATTGCTATGGTAATCCATTTTCAAATTGCAATGCTGTAGACTACTATTACTCTTCTACAATTAGAAGCTCAGTTGCAGGAAGTTCTGCTCCATCAGTCCTCTCTCTGCATTCAAAACGCCATTAAACAGACTAATGGACTAATCAAACACTCAGGCACCTCACAGCTAAGTCAAACTTCTGTAAACCAGCGGCATGCAACCTGTGATGTCAAGTTAAACAAAGCTGAAAAAAATTTCACGCTCTATCTTTGGATTTCATGTTCATGGGAATGTTGGTATGCATTCTGTATCTACAACAATCTGCAAAATTACATATGAAAAAAATATACATATGGTACCACAGTCTAAATCTCCATAGTTTGCATATTCCTTAGTAAGTTCCTGAAAAGGGACAATGCAACTAGAGCTTGCTATCTGTTATGAACATGCACAGATACTGTATGTAGAGAAAATTTATCAAAGCTGTCCAATTCTTGCTAGAAATTAGCTTCTTAACCTAAGTTGTAGTTTATTTACTATTAACTTAGTAAATACAGATAGCAAATCTTCATGAATATAAAACGCAAGCCATCAACAGCTCACTTCTGTTGAAATAGTTTCTCAGCATGTACGATCTTTTCACTGACAAAAATGTTCCTTTTTCCATAACCTCTCATAACGAGCACTCCTGATTGCTGAATGCTAAGCCCTATCTTAATGTAGTGTTTTCCCTATTATGAGTTTATTCCTGGTCCCACATGAGACAAGAGAAAGTTCTCATTCCTTTCAGCAGAACAGGACTAGCCAACAGTGTGCTCTGGAAGTGTTACATTAGATTCAGATCCTCTCTTAGTATGCAGAATAGTAACACATGAATAACACGTCAATTCCAGTTTCTTCTTGAAAGTTTTTTTAATCTTATTTTTATCTTAATTTTTGAAATTATTATACAGTAATACTGATGACTTGTGTCTTAGGTTTGGCAATCACTGCTGACAGCTGAAATGTCTTAACATCCTCACCAAGTTTTTAGCTTAGATAAAAGCACATTGCCCACAAACATTTCTACATAGTATGAACTACATAAAAAGCTATTTTCCGTATACTGTGAAAGTGGTTACGTAGTGTTGCCTATACAACTGTAGTAAGCTTCTTGCCTTCCATCCCATACATCATAACACCTCAGGATGAAAGACTGCTTTTTAAAATGAATGTCATAACAATGTTTAGCCACATAACTGCACTTTACAGCACTGATCTCTTGGTATGCTGCCATACTAAATAGTAAAAAAGAAATAATGGATACTGAATGCTAGTTTTGAACCGCCAAGTAATTCTGATTGCTAATGTTTAGGCAGACAGAAAGATGCAGATTTCCAATGATAAATCCACAATGGATCTTTCTCGTGTTACTGCCTGGGAATCTTGAGAAGTTAACAGAAACAGAGGCCACTGTATAGCTAGGGTAAAGGAAAGCCCCACATGAAATAAAAGCAAAAAGGAAGTAAGGAAACAAACAGATGGAGCACACAACAGGAGAGCAGCTAGTGAAGTACAGCAAGCAGAAGTTCCATATTACTGAAAAAACCCCAAATATTGCAGGGAGAGGCTGGTCAGGAAAGAAGTTCAGTCAGGGGCTTTTTTCTTCTACCTTGTACCCAGGAACTGATTTGGATAATACAGAACGTTTGGAACCATCTTTTCTTGGAGTAGCACTTTTGTCTCTTGTTTTTTGTCTTCCCTGAAAAGAATCCTCCTGGTTGTCTGTGGCGCAATCACCTTCAGATACATTGCCAGACGAATTGTCCTATAATAAAAATACCATAGCTATATTTTTTATTTTTTTGGATAGACAGACAAGTCTTTCCTATGCCTTGGAGCCAACTAAGGTAAAAGAAGGATACATCTTTCCTTCTGCAAAAGCATGGGGTACATCACAATCTAGAACACCTTTGTTCACAACCTTCATTATCTATTTTTTCTCATGCTAAGAGACTGGCATCAACAATAGGAGTCATGTTTTCTAGTTGGTTTTGATACCAGAGTAGGGAGCACACAGTGTAATTCTTTGAAACATTTTCCTTTAAAAGCCAGCAAGAAAGCCACTATATGCAAGATGATGTTTACAAAGTAAAGGGCCAGCAAAAAGTGCTCTTGCCATGCATTTATAGTGTACTACCAAAGAGTACTGCCTTGAATTAAACATGTGAAGGTTTTTTTATTGCCACCTTCATCTATTTTCACCAGGAGCAATCTAAATATTTCATTTGGATTGCAGCAGAAGAATGCCATCAAAGGCAAAACACACTTCAATATTGAACACAAAACCAAATAACAGTATGCTGCAGTTAAAGCATCTTTTTGGGGAATGGGGAGGCAAGAAAGAGTGGGAGAGGTTCAAAGAGGGTGAGAGACCAATGTGAGCATAACTAAGAGCAGCAGCACAAGATCTTTCTCAGAAAAGTGATAATGAAGGCCACCAAAAGGCTCCAGAAAGCAGCAATATGATTAATCATATTTATATTACAATAAAAATCAAAAGGCCAAATAACAATGGTGCCCTACAGTAAAAGGCACCCTATACAAACATAATAGTAATCGGCCTATGTCCCAGAGTCTAAAATCAAAACAGAAAAAACAGACATGGGGCAAAGGGAGGAATATAACACAAAAGCAAAGCAAACTGTGACAATAAGAAATGGTATGTTTCACCATTATTTTAGAGGAAGGGTTATTTAAGACAGGCCCATTAAAACACTATTGAACAAGAAAATTGCTACCTGATTTCAACAAGGGGTGAAAAAGGAAAAAGCATAAAGCATATTGTAGGACTCACCAGGGAGATCTTACTAATGGTAGGTAGCCCAAAACTCAGGAAAAGAGACCTGACAACTGTCCACCTTTGTGTTCAACAGATATTTTTCCCAAGCAATATGCCCCAATGACTAGCAAAGAACCCCTGCTCCCATAGCCAAACCCACTTCACAGGATTCTCATTTTAAAGTTTTCCCAAGCTTTTCCAACACAAGGACAACATTTCTCCTTCTGTATTC
This sequence comes from Aegotheles bennettii, assembly GCA_013398125.1. Lineage (NCBI taxonomy): Eukaryota > Metazoa > Chordata > Aves > Caprimulgiformes > Aegothelidae > Aegotheles > Aegotheles bennettii. Next base: position 14,928 of record VZRW01000092.1, read on the forward strand.
TGTCACCAAAAACCTTTGAACTTCCGTGGAAAATTAAAGGATAGTCTGCTCATTTGATTACTTTTCTTTTAACATGAAGGGAAATGGAAGTCAGTGAAAAAGTGAATTGGGAATAAATGGTTAAAGACCAACTGCAAAAAAAGGAAGTATGATTACACTGAAGTTTTGAGCTGACATTTAGCATGCTAAGTTTATATGATTTTTTTTTCTCAAAAAATAAAAAATACAAGGAGAAAGGATGTATTAACAGCTCTCTCCCTTCTCAGCCTACAAGCTGACCCCTTCCCTTCCTTCTTCAGTTATGAGTATCTTACAAATATTTAAACAAAATAAATGTTTAATTGGCAAAATTTAGCATTATATATACCCACCATCTAACACATTCATCAGCTGAACTAGAAACCGTCAAATGCACCTGTGATTTTACATTCCATTTGTCTTAAAATTAGGGTTGAACTTCTGGGAAGTGGTTGTCCTCAACATACTAACTACATCAGTATACCAATAGTTCACTTGTACTCAGACAGTTCTTCTGAAGTTCAAGTGCTCTTGAACACTTAAAACACTATAAAGGTAGGTATAATAAAGTTTCCATTAACTTCCAGTAACCGTTACTTCTGCATTTGCACAGATAAACAGAAACATCTTTTTAAAGATGTATTGTAAAGCAAAAAAACAGCATTTTTTACTTTCTCTTTAAAGAGTAATACAGTAACTGTTTCTGTATTGACTACTTCCTGCTTCTACCTCAAAAGAAGAAAAAGTTACCAGGCTATCAATACCTTTGCTTTAATGACAGATTCTGTGTGATTTGAATAGAAAAATATGCTACAGAGTTCATTCCCCTCAAACGCTAGCAACTTCCCCTTGGGAAAAAAAGGCATAATGAAGAGCTGCAGTTGGGAAGATTCTTCAAGATTTCTTTAAAAAGAAGGAATAAAGGGCCTGAAACATCAAGTATTTGTTTTTAAAAATGGATCAAAATGGAAAGATGGAGAGCAGTATTTTAAAATAAAGAGAAGTACTAAAAAAGGGAGTACTTTTAGTTTACGATTCTCCTACATTTGCAAATATTGAAGACTACTAAGAAATTACTGAAACCAACAAAAGTGAAGGGAAAGAATTTTTTTGTTGAAGAGTACTTTCGTCTCACCGAATTGCCTTTGGTTTTCCGTTTTTCATCACCTCGCCCTTCCTCAGCATCATCTGAATCTCCATCACTGTCTAATGCAGGCAGCTCTGGATCCAAGGGAGGTTCGTAAAGAGCAGTGTTTAATGGCAAGTAACGAAGTTCATCTGGAGAGTACCTAAAGTTAATAAATAAATAAATAAAATTAATTCGTGTGTCACACAGCACACAAGGACTTAAATGTGAAAGAATAAGAAAAGCTCCTTTTTTTTAGGAAGGCACATAAAAACATGCAGTTCTGGAAACACAGGAAACATACTAATTTCTCTTCACAAATGTGATACCACCTGTAGGGGAACAAGGACAAAGAAGAGTTGTAAAAGTAACCAGGAGCTGAGTATGTGATAAGGAGGAAAGAAAAACAGCCTTGAGGCATCAAAGCTATGCATGGACAGTGCGTGATCAGCAATTGCATTGGACAAGAGGAGTGTGGGATGGTAGGGGATTGGACTGAGATATAGTGGAAGTAATAACAAAATAGTCGCTTGCTTAAGGCAGAGAAATAACAAGAACTGCAAACATCCTGATAGTAATGTATAAAAAGCACAGCTGCAAAATAAAGCTTGTCTCACTTGCACCACAAGCTGAGTCCATACCTTCATATGCTACAACCACCTACTGCTTGTCTTCTTTGTACAGCAGGTATTCATGGAACAGACTAAGTATATTCACAATGTTCCAAACCTGCATAATCATAAAAGGCCACTGAAACCCTATATATTTTTAAACAATCCATGTTGCTATGCCCAACAGACTATACATTTTGTTTATAAATGTACAGTGCCACTTAGCATGTGCATAGTAATTCTAACCCAGGGCTCACAAACAGCTGAGGTCCAAAGCCAAGTAAAAAAAAATATAGCTGTATTTCTGAGTTATTTGATTATCGAAGGAGATAGCAAATAAAGCAAATAAAAATATCATTTCAGAAGAATGTGAAAATTTAATCACATTGCTTATAGCCAGATACAGCTTAACATGCAACCCACCCCCTTTTTTTTTAACCTTAAATACTAAGAAAAAAGTGAAAATCTGCTTACTATTAAGGACAAGCACTGTAAGGAGCAGGTTATTATTTTGATGCACACTTTGAAAGGTTGTGTCCTTCATTAAGGATAAGCAGTTTCACTTGCAGCTTATAAGTGCAAAATAAGTAAGATACCTAGTACTTTTAATTCAATTAATTAAATAAAATTGAAGTCCTTCAAGAACATCCTGTAACATGCAAATTTGGGGTGAACTGTATGCACACACACTGGAATGAGCAAGGCATATGCAGATAAATAATCTTCTCTAAAGAAAACCCTGCACATACAGGATTTACATTACATTTTGATACAGCAAGACTGATCTTAGCACACACGCAGAGGCAGGTAAGTAAACATAGGAGAGTGGCAGGAGTGAAATTGATGTCTCCTTTTACCACAGCAAATATCTGAGCAGTCTAAATCTCAGCCACTGCAATACATCAGCAGAGGCAGTACTCTTGCTGCCAGTGCTGTTTTGTTGACAAAAGCTGTCATGCTGTACATCTATCAGACTAGCAATTGTCTCGTGCATAAAACTAATTCAAAACCTTACAGTAAATACACTGAAATGTTTTCCATCTGCTAGATGTAGAGAAAATAAATCAGCCCAATAGAGTCAGCAGTTAGGATGCTTTTAAAATACCTTTTGTAGTACTCCTGGAACTGGCCGGGTATAAGAGCCACTGGATAAGGACTAACCTTTGTTCTCTCCATAGGTAAGATTTTATATTTTCCTTGAGGCACCTGGATAATCTGTATTGTATAATACAAAACAATGACTTTTCTTTTCATGTAGAAACTTTTGAGCATTTGTCACTATCTACCCCTCCAAATGTTTTTAATGACCCAGTTTTATTGAATTGGAACTGCTACCTGAGTTTTCCCATGGGAAATCCAATTCTTTAAAACAGTAAGAGATCCCACTCACAACACAGTATTACAGATTAAGTCTAATCACTAAGTATCTAGTTAACTGAACGAGTATCAGGTAAGACTACAGTATAAACAATATATTACGTAAAATATTTTAGAAGTCAAAATCTAACGATTGAAGCAGTAAACATTAAGTTTTGTGACTGGCACCTTTAGCATGAATTATCACTGTTGCTCCATTGGTAGAGGGTAGAAAGAATATGTCCATCTAATTCTGAAAACAGACTGTACTATAAAAAGATTCCATTATTAATAATACAAATATATGGAAAAGAGCAGCTTATACAGAAGCCTTCTTTCCTTAGAAATAAATTAAACTAATTATCTGCTGTCGTTTCTAACATTGGTCCATACCAGAAAAATGTAAACTTTCCATAATAGACTACCATATAGTAATTTGCATAGAGAAAATTTTTGCTTTACTGTCTTTACACAAGCAGAACAGTCCTGCTTCAAAATGCCAGCTAATTCTACTTTTTTAAAATCAGGGACAGAAGCATGAAATGTACCAAATACAAAAATAATATAAAAACTAAGAAAACCCAAGGGCATAACATTGACAGGCAGCAATCTTTCAAAGGATAAATGGTTTACTTTTTTACTCTATGAATTGTTCAGGCAAAATTTTGTAGGTGTTCCAAAAAAAAGAATTAGCCATTCATATGAACAGATACAATAGCAACAGAAGCTTCTTAGTGACCTAAACATTCCTCTTAGTTTTATGCTAACAGCAGATTCAAGACATGACATCAAAGTAACACAAGCTTTTAAAGCTTCCCAAGTATTTCCAAGTTAAAAAAAAAAGTTTTCACATTAAATGTATTTGAGGTTATTATTTTTAGCAGTAAAACTGTTTTAAGTCCCTACATGACTGAAACAAGAGTAATCAAAACCCTTGATAATAAAATAGTTAAAATGGTACCAAAACCAACTTTACTGAAACAAGCAAAGAGCTACCTATTGACATTGATAAAAAAATTTAAATCTGCCTACATGTGTCTGTAAATCAAAATAGGCTCTTCTTTCTTCCATCCGCTCCCGGTTTAAATTACTGTTGAATTCTGCAGCTTTCTTGGCAGCTTTTTTAATGTATTCTGGAACTTTACTGGCTTCTACTTTCTGTGTGTTCTGCTGCTGCATTTGCTGGAATAAAACCAATTTTATTAATTCACATACATTTCAATATCAGTTTGAGAACAGACTTTTCTTATACTCCATGTTACAGATCTGGTTCACTTATATATTAGTTACTCACAGAGTATTCTTTATAATGATCTGTTATTCGCTGACGTTCTTTCTCCTGAAGTATAACAGAATACTCAGCATGTTTGGCAGGGTATTCTTTGATCATAAGATCAATTACTTCATCACTACGCAAAGCTGTTAGACCTAAAATAGATAAAAGCAATAATGATGCTATCTGGTCAAACTAACTGTAGGTTATTTATATACCACAATGATAAACTTCGAGCAGCGAAACAACCTGCTGTGCACAACACTTCTCCTTCTCTCAAACAGGAGTGAACTTGTGCCGTTTAGCTTTCAAGGTTGATTAGGAGTTTGCTTCTATCCAAGGAGTCAAGACTCATTTCTTTTCCTGCTTACAGCTAGAGGCCCCTTCACATTGATTGAGCCACCTACTAAACTCCCCTGTAAGGAAGAACCTTTGTTCCAAAAGGGACCTGGTGAACTGTTTGTTTCAGTTTCCCATATTGGTGAAGAGTTAGTTTAATTAACTTGCAGAAACTTAACTGAAATTACACGGTTTGTATAACCCCTCCATACAAATCAAGTAAGAATCACCACCAGGGCAATTCAGAGCAGCAAACTGCACACAGACTCCTAACTCCAAACTACAGCAACTTCAATTTCACCAGTCACAATGCTTCAGTTTGTATCTACAATGCAGAACTCCTCCTTTAAAGGTTCTTACACAACTAATCTCCAAATATTGGCAATAGAATGAGGCTGACTTATGTTACTACCACTGATTATAAATATAACCTTAAAAAATAGGAATGGTTAACTCAGCGCACATCTCTGCTGGATATATGAGACAGAATATAGCATTTTGCTTCTACTGATAAAAATTAGATACTGTTCTATCCCACATATTTAAGTTAAAAAAGAAAAATCAGAGAGAGCTGGCAGATGAGAAAGAAAGGTGGTACACCAAAGACTGTGACGTATTTGCACAGACCCATGATATACAGAAAAAAATATGACTAGCATAATTTAATCTTTAACATGTTCCAAGTCACATGTATTAGCAGAGGAAGAAAAAAATACTTCAAGCTATTTCAATATAAACCACATCAATGACATAATTGCATTCCAAGTACACTAAAGTGCTTACAATACAAACCCTTCTAATATATAAGTTGAACCATAAGATACACTAATGTTTGCTGAGCTCCAATGAAGTCAGCAAAACAAGACTGATGTACATTCCAATTTGAAAATTTATGGTGTTTTCTAGAGAGAGAAAAAAGTTTTAAAAGTAAATTTACAACATAGAAGGGACTTTGCTAAGTAATTAGAATAGATCAAAAATGTATTTTTTTATAACAAATCTGGAATACTGATACCTCATAGCCAATTTATGCAACTTACTACTAATAAACCAGTTTTCATTTCAGAATTTACATTTTCAGTTGAGTGATGCAATTCTCCTCTACCAAACTGAATCATATTTTTAGCGTCATATTTTTAATACTGTAACAAGGAATCTAACAGTTTGCTTTCTTACCTAGTGTGCACTGAGTCTCTGTGATAACATTTAGTTCTCTGAGGTAGAGTTTCTCCTTGTGAGATAGATCTCGTCTTTCTAAATCTCCAAAGAAAACAAAAAACAGCAATAAAAGTGTGTGCAGTTACTCAAACACCCCCATAAACAGTATAAAAGTATTTTGACAATTTAGCTTCCAGGCAGTATTATACTGTATTATACTACTATTCCTACAAACATGATAACTTTATAAATTATTTTTTAATTTAATATAGACTGTAGGGACATGGCCAATTTTTCTCAGTACTCTGCCTGAAGTTATGATTTACAGAAATACTGAAGAAACCAGACATATGAGCTTGGATGCAAAAAAGACAATCAAGCACTGAAGGTGCTTTTTTTTTCTCTTTTAATATGACTTTTAAAAATAAATTCCCTAACAGAAGAACCAGATTTGACAATTCTGAGTAATGAAGGCTCAAATCCTCCCCAATTAATTTTTGAAAATTCTTCCATGGTGTAGAAATGTTGCCACAATTCAGGAAACAGAATACAGAGATATAGCTATATAGTAAGAAATCACCAAAAAAATACTTGAAAATAAAATTGAGGTGAGTTTTCAAAAGATATTTGGTGATTTTAACCCCCAGATCAGACTTGTTTACACATTTTGTGTGGCAATGCCAGAAAGCCTTAAATTACTTTGAAAACCATAGGGTACATTTTCAATATGCCAGTAACAAAAATTAAAAAAAGCACAACGTACATAATTCAGATCTGCTTTTGCAAGGGTCTTTTTATCAGTTGGCTCATGCTATAGTCAAAAGGACACAGATTATATCCAAACTGTATAAAGACAGAGATTTTTAGAAGAAAAACTTTAAAAAAAAATACCTGGATATTTTCTTTTAAAGGAAGTCACCCCCAAATATTCACTGACTTGCTCCTGAAGCATATAATATTCTCCTGTTTCATCTGGTGGCCACTTGTATTCTATCAAGTTTTCAGCGGGAAAATAGCTGTATCTAAGTATAAGAACAATGTTAGAACAAATCAGAGAATCCTTAGGAGGAACATTTACATTTCTAGAAATTCAGTAATTCCTATTTATATGTCAAAGAACAACATCTATGAAGTTGGACAAGCACTTAAGAATACTGTATCCTGTTAACCCATTTCAAAGTCACTTTGTTATACCCCACTTCACATGTATTTCTCCAAATCAGCATTCACTAATATCCTGAGAGACAGACATAAACGAAGGGATATTCATGATAGCAGACAGGACACCAGGAAAAGCAGGGACTACAGTACCCGAATTCATTCAGAAAATATGTAACTTTTTAAAAATACTTAAGTTCTGCTTCTGATTGTAAGTTAGATGCAGCACATTTTGTGTCACTTCAAAATACAATGCCTTAAAATATGCTGGGAGAAAAAGCCAGGTAGCTACTCAAAGGACACTGCCCCCATTCAGAAAGATATATGAAGAATATACAAGCAAAAAAAAGAAGAGCTAATACTTAAGCATATTGAACAATACAATAAGCCTGGGCAAAAAAAAAAAAAAAGGGGGAATTGTAAAAAATAGTATTACCCAAGGTCCTGACTAGAAGTTTCACAGCTCCGAGAACTGTCCCCTGAGCCCATCCGTCGTCTTTTGGATGGCTGGCTGCCATCGTTGGAATTTTCTTCCGTGTCATCCTGAAAAGAACATGAAAATAAATATTAAAAAAGAGTATTCAGCAGATAAAACAAAACATAAAAAAATATTGCAAGGCAATCCACAGTTTAAATATAGCTGAACTGCTGAGCTATTTAAGAACACTCTTAGTATACTAACAACTCATACGACCATTTATGTAGCAAATCACTCTTGGCTATAACCCAGCTGCATGACACATAGTGGCACAGAAGGAGAATTGGGTAGTTTCTCACTCTTGTGTAGGTGAAGCACCTTATTAATAGACAGAGCCGTGGCTCTGACCACCATGTTCGTCGTTCTTGATGTAAACTACCTACGTTATCAGCACAGCTGGACAGCTGTAGACGCAGCAAACTTCTCTCGCTTGTGACATTCAGGGACAAGACTAATTCACTTAATCTGGCAAGCTCTCAAAAGCCACAGCAAGGGTAGAGCACAAACACCAAGCCCTTGCAGAGAGCTGAAAAAAATCAAGGGAAATACTACCAAAAGCAAGACAGGAGTTTATGCACATACCATTAAAATAAATAAATAAATAGAGATATGGTTACAGCAAGTAGTGAAGACTTGTCTTTTGTGGGGAAAAAAAAATAAAAATTGAAGTTGTATTGCAATAGATACAGAAGATAAATTTCATCTTCAGAAAAAAGCTATTACAAGGAAACATTCAGAAATTAACCTGGGTGTCACTATTCAGATTTCATGAGATCTATATAAAGCAAGAGAAGAAAGGGTGAAGAAAGAAAAAAATTCAAAGAGTTCTGTAAGATCTAACCAACTATTCCATTGGCCTTCTTGTGCTTTTGACTAGTTTGTTGTCTAATAACACCATACAGCTCCTACCTAGGGCTCATCATCAACTCTCAAAGCATTCAGTGATCACTCTTGCATTATTAGAATTGAGAAACAGAAAGTAGAAGTGCTTGAGTGAATCACCTGTTGTAGTAGAGGCAAGAACAACATAGCTCTTTAAGTAACCAAAAATCTGAAGTGGACTAGTATGAAAGAATCACATTTCGTAACTTTTCATAAAAGTTTAAGAAAGAAGAATTAACCTGTCAGACATAATGGATAAAGCCCACAATTATATTTACATATTAAATAATGACAAAAACAATTACTTAGTCTACCTTGGCTAATGTCTTTCATTCTGGTGTTTTGTGTATCATATCACTTGAAATATCATTAAAAAAGATTATATCAAATTGAGAATACATTACTTTAGTTATATAACATTTCACAGTACTATAATCAAGACAGACCACAGGGAAAAACTATTTGTCTCCTGTCTTTTTGGTTTATTTCTTGTTTTTCACAATTCTTTACAATTTTTTTTTTGTGGAATAGTAAGAGTATCTTTCATACAGTAAGAACAAAAACTTAAAAGCAAAATCTAATGACACTGTGCTTTCTTAATGCAGCTATACTTAAAGAACCAGGTAAGCAGCACCTCTGCTAATACTATTAATAATACTATTTCCTAGTACTGCTGAGAATAGCCCGTATGAACTTAATTGGATAAACAAGCAGCAGTCCCCAGTGAAAACAGTATCACACTGGAGTATTTCGTGACACAGCTATGTCTCATCAGCAATTCATCCCTGCTTCCTACACAGAACATTAATGTACTCCAAACCTTTTTAACTACTAGACATAAAGCATGAACAGGGCCAAGACCATGCTTTGCTACACCAAAGCTACCACAAGACTACAAAACATTTTTAAAAGGTAAAACTCAGCCTGACAGTCAAGGTGAAGTGCCTTGCGTGAGTTTCTCCTTCTGCTTTGAAATTTTATTAAATCCAGTATTGTTTAAAAAGACAATCACCCACACCACTGGAGAGATTAACGTCCTCTACTTCTACCTTTGCATTCTTATTTGCTGAAAACTTCAGCAAATCCAATCACACGGGCTCACAGCCTAAAAAGCTCTAAGAAACTAGACAGTCTGTAGCAGAAAACTGCAGAAAAACCGAAGACATTTGCATTGCAACCTACGACACGCTGTAGTTCAGGCACTGTTACTGTACAGAGAACAGTAACTAGGGCCGGTCTCCGGGCTTGCTTTACGCGTAAGTCAAACATTGCCAAAACCCATCTTCTTCCCTTGAAAAAGCACGTTCCCGTGGAACGCCTGCTCGTCCTTAGGAAGCAATGCTAGGTGACCAACTCCCGGCACGCCTGCCAGCCGCAGCACCTCCGGGACGGCCCCGTGTTCCGCGCTCGGGAAGTTACCACGACGCTTTCCGAGAAGTCGCTGCCGGCCGGCCCGAGCGCGGGCAGCAGCAGGCGCCAGCGGAGCCGAGGGCCCGCAGTGCCGGGCAGCGC
>VZRW01000092.1:31499-178206 GCA_013398125.1 Aegotheles bennettii
CCGCTCCCGGCAGCGAGGCGAAACCGCCTTCGCGCTCAGCCCCGCACCAGGGCCGGGCCCTTCCCGCGCGAGCCAGGCGTGACGCCGCGCGCCAGCACAGCGTCGTGACGTCAGAGCGGGCGGGCGGGCGTGGCCGCACTGGAGGTAACGCGGCGGGGGCTGTCGCGGGTTCCGGGCGTGGGAGCGCCGCTGCCGCCGCCCCTGCGACCCCTGTGACTCCTGGGGAAGCGCCGGCGCTGCGGGCGGAGGGGCGGGAACGGGTCACTGGCACACAGCCGGGACTCGGTCACGTCCTGTCCCCCAGCACTCGGCGCCCGGCCTGGCCTGGCCTGCTCCGGGCGGTGAGGGGGGGCTGTGGGAGCTCAGGCTTGGCTCTGGCCTCCTGTCTCTGACAGTGAAACGTGGGGTGCCTCAAAAAAAGGTGACGGACTGAATTACGTGTGTTACGAACATCTTAGATCATTTTAATAGTAGGTAGGATACTCCTGGTGGCACCTCGGTACAGCAGCCGTCACACTTGCTCTGTGCTGTTGCCCAAATGAATACACAGCCTTAATTCTGTGTTGGGGGTCACTCCCACCACTGATTAAAGAGGAAAATTCTTTAAATTTAATGGAATCTTTTTATAGTTGTTGTAATCCTTTGTTTTCAAATAGCTTCTTGTCTGTATTTTCTGTTTGATTAATGGAGAAGTGGGGTTTTTTTTACAAAATCTTTTTTTTTTTTTGCTAAATCAGAAGCATGTTTATCTTTGCAAATTCCTTAATTTAAAGGTGTGCTTCTGAATCAGTCCATCTTTATGTTTAGGCTAATATGCAAAAAACCATTTATGCTTAGGTTGTTCTGCCATTACTACCAGTTCATGCAGAATTCGCGAGTTCCTTCCCCCTGCCCCCACCAATGGTTTTGCTGGTCATAAGGACAAAAGCTCTTGGTTTTACTTGAAGTAGCATCAGTTTTCCTTCAAGCTCAGAGACTGGGCAGAGCATATATATAAATTGGGATCTTTTGCTTCAATCTGTGTTGGCATCAGTTTAGTAGATAAAAGCATTCAGAAATACATCACCCTGGCATTTTGCAAATGGAGCAATTCTTCCCCTCCTCCTTCCCATTTTCCACAAGGTAGTCCTGCTCAGAGAGTTTCTTTTATCATACGGATAGATGAAAGTTGAGTTTTGCAATGCAACAGCTTGTTTACAGAGGCTATACTGCTCTCTGTATGTCTGTGCTTGTGTGTGTGATTCAGTAATAATTTTCTTTGTTCTCTCTTTTAAAATAATATTTTTCTTTGTTCTCATGTATTTTCCTAATGCAAGGACTTTTTTTTCTGTGTGTGTTCCAGATGGCATTGTCAGACTCAGTCACTACTTGTCTTTCTCCACCTGTGCATTATGTGATTTGCAAACTTGGATTTGAGAAAAAAGACACTTACAATATTAATAACATTTTGTCTGAAAACGGTCAAGTATGTTGGCAAGCTGTTACAGAGCATGTGTGTTACCTTGAATCAGGTTGGTGTTTACCTGCTGTAGTAGTGATACATTTAAGACTGATGCAAAATGTCAGTACAGTTCATAGCAATCCTAGCTTAGTTATAACATTTTATTACAGTACAGTACTAGCTTTGCCACAGATTACGCAGAGTTTGTATCTACAAGGAGCTTTACATTTTTCATCCACATTTGGTATTTGGTTATCTCTGGCTCCAAAATTCACATAATCTTTGCTACGTAAGTAGCTGCTCCTTTGCTTCCTCATTCGTCTTGGTTCCCAACTTCATGTGCCTATTCTGCTTCTCTCCTACCTCCTAATTGCTTTCTTCTGTGACCTTTATATTCATTTTGCAGTAAATTTTAAACACTTTGGAGCCATCAGTATTCCTACTGTTTTTGTTTCCCCAACTTTAGCTTGTACAAAAGTACTGTTTGACTTCCCTTCTGTATGCAGAGCAGTTTATAATCATGTTTTAAGCAAAACAAAGTATATATGCTGTGATGAACTCATTGAATTTTAATTTGCCAAATTGCATCATGCAGGCTCTGTTATTAATTTCCAGAGATGGTAAAACCAGGCAAGATCTCTTCTGTATCTTACCTGTGTGGTCTTTTGGACAGCATATTGTAGTGTATTAGGTATGCTAAAATAATCTGAATAAAATTCTTTGTGCTAAATACGTACACAAGCAGTAGCAGGTTTTACTTCTTGTGAGTTTTAAAATATCGGGCCTTTGGGGAGTTTCACACTCTAATCACCTTCTATTTTTCAATTTAAGATCAAAGTGTGGATTATATCGAAAGCATACGATCATTAGGACCTGTATGTGAATCTGTTAATTTGCACTTCAAATCTCTGACCAAGGAGCAATTTGTAGTCCAGTATGCATTATGGTTCCACTGGACAAACTACGCAGAGGTACGGAAATGTCTGTTGACAATTTGTATTTTGGCACATGAACCCTTCGTGGAAGCTTAGTGTAAGAACACACAAGAGATATCAATGAGCCAAAATGCTTAGAATTTGTGACTAATTGTCCTTCTCTGATAAGTAGTTTCTTCTAATTTTCCTGACTTTGTAATTAGATTTTATATAAATTATCAAAAAGAGAACATGAGGTGCTTAAGGCCTGTTCTAACCTAAAATGTTAGGATTTTCTTTTTCTAACAGTCCATGCTATAATCAAGTTCTGTGTAACATTATTGTTGATAATTTTTATAGATATGAGGCACTAGATATGTTGCCACTGAAAATACAAGAGGTTCTATAGAGCGGTTTCTTTCCAGGCATCTACAGTTTACCTCCTTGGCGTGGTTTTCATTCTACGTTTGCGTAGCGACTATCACAGAGAAATATGTAGATTTCTCTGTGCTTTTGTCAATTTGATTTCTTTCTTCTGAATATTTAACACAACATTCTTTTTCTTCCTCTCCCCCCACATCATACAGTTATTTCTTGAAGTATTTGATGTTCTACAATATTCGCAAGCTACAGAAGTTGCTCTTGGCTTAATGAAACTAACATCATGCTTGGAACGAGCCTTGGGTGATGTAAGTGCCAGCACCAGGATTCTATTGCAGATTTGATTTTAAGTTGGGAATGGGCTCTTGGATTTAATTACATATTGAAGAGCTGAGATTACCCTGTACTGTAGTAAACAAATAGCCCGGCTGCATTGTGAGTTAGACAGATGTTCTTTTGTGGATCCATTTGTGCTACTGGAAACATCTGGGGCTCCTTTCACCCGTGCTGGTGGAGTTGCTTGTGTGAATGCTGTTATGAATCAATTTCATTGAAAAAGAGCAAATTTTGCTTAGTCAGTGTACATCTAGTAGGTCTTTTTTACTCTAATTTATTTAACTGAAGCAGGGAGCAGAGTACTTCCACAGAAGATGTGATGATGTAGTAACTTCTGTGAGGTGAGGCAGGAGCATGCAGCTGGAAATGGGCTGTTGGATAACTTCTTTCCTCAGAGCTCTGTTTGTAGAGTGTAAATCTGTTTAAATTCTCTAACGTGGTTCTTGTGCTGCGAAAACAGCTAGAAGTCAGCTAACAGCTCAATTTCTACAAGACCCATCTTGTAGCTCTGAACGGCTGTCTTGTTAACGCATTCCCTTTTTCATTTACCCTGCAGTAATTAGTAAAGGTATGTGCTCCTGTTAAGTTGTTTAAGGAGTAATACTGCAGGAGTTCTGTGACCAGCATAAGGCAAGGAGTGCATACATGATATGACTTAGACTTAGGAATTCTGACTGGTATTAAGAAACTAGTATCATGAATCCTTTTTGATGGAATGTGAATTAGGCTGCGGTTCAACATTTGGTGATAGCATTGCTTAAGTTTGTTTAAGCAATCTTCACAGCCATCTGCCTTGTTTTCTGGTACTCCATACGTTACGTGGGTGTAAATATTTGAAGGCCTAGTAGCAAGCTAGATTGATGAAATGGTCCAAGTACCTGTCCACCTTTTTCCCCTACCCCCATTTTTGTTTTTCAACTGAATCAGGTCCTTGATCTGCTTCACTATATACAAACAGATGCCACCACTACTTATGGACATGCAGATTAGGGAGAAAAGAACAGCAGCTCCTTTAAGAGGCTTTGCTGCTGGGGTGTGTTGCCCACAGATAAAATAAAATAGCTGGCTGTTAAATCTCTGTGAGGAGCTCTGGAGAAGGAAATGCCAGAGAAAGAACAGTGGGCTAATTCACACCTAGACAAACCATTTTGCCCAGGTATGGAGTGTGGTAAATTTTGAACTAATGAAAAATTACCAAAGTTTGGAAGGAACGATCAGGAAGAATATGTAGAATGGAAGACTTCATAGCTGTTGAGACTAGAGATGCTGAGATTGCCCAACTAGGATAAAATCCAGCCGGAATCAGGAGATAAACCACAAGACTCCTTCCTTTAACAGAGACAGACCCTATAGATTTCTAGGATAAGAATCAAGTATGGTGTCCTGGGTAGAGTTTATTACCTTAATTACATGTTCTTGTTGTGCTTTACTTATTTTTTTATTTTTTTTTGTGGGGGGGAGGAAGGGATGAGCACTACATGTACAGATACTGTGAAAAGCCTAACTATAGCAACATTAAATAGGGTATGTGCTCTTTCCTGGTACGTTCCATACATTTTAATTTGTCATGAAATTACGGAATTTAAATCCTTTTTGTGGATTGGGTGGGTTTTGTGTGATTAGTGTTTTTACAATAATGAAAATGGTTACTAGGTAAAATAGTCAAAAATGAAGTATACTGAGTTACTTATGTTATCTGTTTTGCTTTTTTTAAATAGGTATACTTGCTGATTGGTAAAGATTGCCCTTTCCTTCTAAGAGACTTGCTTGCTTCTGAGCAGCTTGTAGTTGTCTTTGGACAATCTGTAGTAAGTGCATAGTTCTGAAACAAGTAATAAATACTAGGCTGGTTTTCTTCTTGCCAAATGACAGGTTTCCAAGCATAGTCTTTGCTTTCCCTGAAGAAGAGTTTGCAAATTCTTTAAGGTATTGGAGAAACTTCCATTTTATATGTGTTACAGTCTGGGGGATATATGGCAAAAATAGTGAATATTGTAAATGGAAATATCTTTTAAGGCAAGCTTGTAAGTTCTTATTTGTTTTCTACATGGAAAACTGACATATATAAAATTTCACATACCTGTCAAGGCAGCGAGCAAGCTGCAGAGTCGTCTGTCTCTTTCTGAGTTGCACTACTTGAAAATACACATCTTGCACTGGCTGTTTCTGATAGGCTGTGTTCCCCTTCACCACCACTGTAGTAAGATGCTTTATAATGTTTACTACACTAGAATTTTTCAAAATAGAGGAGACTAATTTGTTCATCCCCATGTGCAAAACAAATTTGAAAAATTCTGATTACATTTACACTCTTGTGTAAACAGAGTAGGTGGTCTTTCTCATACAGTTTTACAAATGTAAATTTTTTGTTAGGACAAAATATTGGATGTGAACTGTAGAAGCTTGTATTGTTGGCCCATCTAGTAGTGTGATAAGGATTATTTCTTGATTTTTGATAGTAGGTAGAATAGTTCGTTTCTTACATTTAAATAATAAAAATGAAGTTTCCATTTTTGTTTGATAGTGATCTGAGAATACAGTTTTGATGGCAAATTCCGTATTTTATGTTAATTTGTATTAAATTATTGTGTATTGAAGTAAGAGCTAAACTTGATCTCCTTTGTTTGCCTGTCATAACTGTTTGGAATGTCTAATAACTAGTTTTGTTCTTACCGTATTATATTCTATATCATGTACAAGTAAGCTGAAAGATTTTCTTTGAGAATACTGGGAATTACAAATAATGAGTTAATGTTGCTGTGACAAGCTGTGGCTGCTCATCTTGACAGTAGACATAGTAGTTTTGGAGTAACTTCTGAAATTTTCTGTCAGACAAAGATGCAAGGTAATAAATAATAGAGTTCTTTATGTAGTAACCACTTTGCTTATTAATTAGATGAATGTACTGAAGATATTCATTGGATCTCCTTACGGTCTGAATCTTCGTAATATTTTATGGCATGGGTTTGGTTCCCCACAAGAAATTCCTGCAAAGTAAGTTACCAGAAAAGAATCTCATTTTCTTACCAGTCAGACCGATGAGTGCTTGAAAAGCCATCAGTAAAACTTACTGCTCTTTTTGAAAAAAATTATTTAAAAAAAGTTGTCCGAAGGCCTCTAGCAGTATCCTGACAGTTTTCCCTTGTTGCTGCCACTTCTTTTGTAAAAGGATTTCCATAGACTACTTCAGCCATTATAAAGCTAATCAGTTTTAGAACCAGTGCTTTTTTACTAATTCTACATTGGTTTTTTATGCTTATTAATGCAATTAATTGTTAAGTGCTCTTACTCATAGGAGATGGGGGGCATAGATTTTGAATGTTCTTTGAAATGGAAAAAACCCCAACTTTGTCCCCAACCCACAAATGTTGATTCTTTTCAAAAGATTTAGTAGTATAAGCTTTTCTAAAATATTCTGGTATTCTCCCTAGATATTGTGCTATGCTGCTATTTTTAACTGCAGGATTGGGTCAGTTGTTACAGATGTATCTTCTCCAAACTAAATGCACTTTACTGCATCGCCCTTATGTAAGCTTCATTAGCTTAGAGGAGCTTGATGTATTTTCAGGCAAGTATTTAACCACTAGCAAGTTTTTTATTATGCTATATTTGTTGTTTTTTCATTGTCCAAAAGTGCTGTTAAAAATAATGTATTTTCCACAGTTCGAAGATTGAATCTTAACTAAGATACCTGTGTACAGGGTCATTAGATGAATCAATCATGCTTGTAGGACAACTTTTTAATATGTAGACAGCTCTACAGGCTATTGAATCAAAAACTACTGCATTCTAGAATAATTGTAACGTATCAAAACATGTAATGTTACTGCTTCTGAAAGACTTCAGCAGTATGTTCCCTTTTTTTTGATGAGGAGAGTTCATTTCATGTAGCAGTCAGTCATCTAGTTTGCCTTTATAAAATCTAGTTCTTTCCAGAATGAGGTGGTACCAGCTGCAAGTGTCCAAGCAGGAGTGCCCTACGTCTTGCAGGGAAGGTAGTGCTGAAACAGAGTAAAGAATAGTGACGCATCTTCAATACACTGATGCTTTTCTCAGGGAAGGACTTGAAGTGTCAGATTAAATTCTTCTCATCTCCCTGGCTACAAACTTCATTTGGTTTATTCCTACTACTTTTAAAGCAACAACAGCATATGTGGAATCTTGGTGTCAATGGTGGTCGTGTTCAGTTTGTGCTAAGTAATCAATTTGCCAGTGGAATGTCTGTTCACAGAACTGAAACTGGGCTTTTGGGAACAAAATCAAGCTGTAACAGTCCAATCATCATGTAGTATAAATCCAATAGCTTGTTGATTTGCTTAAAAAAACCCCCTACTGCAATCAAGTTGCATTTGTCATTTTAAACTTACTCTTGGATAAGATTTTTATAATGTGAATTCACAAGTGTGAGTTTTGTTATATGGTATCATTCAAATATGAAGTGTTAATTTATGATTCTAAATGTCATCATGTAAAACTGATAAAGTAGGAACAATGTGCTCATGTTCAAATGTTCCTACTACTGTATCGATCCTTACTGAGTTAAAATGATAAATATATATTACACTTTTTTTAAGCATTTGGAGTAGGTAGAGAACAACTCAACAGAAGCTGGGTCCAGTCTTTTAGTCTCAGTAAAAAGCAGCCATGACATTTTAACTGGTTTTACTCTCTAATTTTATATTATTACTAGAAATGCAATCTTACAAACTCAATTTCTAATCTTAAATAGGACTACCATTGTACTTGCATAGTTAAAATAAATTGGGTAAATTTCAAGTCTCCCTTTACAAATGCTGAAATAATCTTATATTGTCAGTGAAATATTAAGAATGAATTAGTAAACCGTAGATTGTATATAGTTTATCAATGTTTTTTTAATTTGCAGATCTGAATCATGAAACACTTTCCATAGCTGAAGAGCTAGTAAAACTGTCCAGTTTTGTATTAAAAACAATGCTACCATTTTGGATGGCTGCTTTAACAGCTTTCAAGCAAAGCAGGTAACAGTCAATTTATTTTAAGTTATTATTTTATAGAATGTAAAAAGAATATATTCTATATTTATAGAATAGTAGCAGCATTTGTAGATTCCAAAGCTTTTTTCTAAATATGTAGCTTAACAACATATAGTTATGCATTGTTATGGTGATCTCTCAGAAAGTTTGTGGATTTGCTCCTTTATTTTGTGCCAACTAGGATTATAAACTGTATTTTGAAACCTAGAAAGAACTACTGCAGATGTAGCCAAAAAGGAGAGCTTTCTAAAGCAAGTGCAAATAAACCTTGTTATTAACATGGTGAGTTAAAGAACAGAAAGTTTATTGTTTTGTTTTCCTCTCCCATGTTCCACCTTTTTGTAAGCTAGTTTGAATTCAATGGTCAGCTTCTGTTGGGCACGGGTTGTCATTTATTGTTTGTTTGCAAAGTGCATTGCAAAGGAATTTTGGTCTGGATTGTTTGGCCTGAGAGTATAACTCTGAGATGACTCTAATTTCCATGTGGATTGTATTTATAAGTGGGGAAAATCCCTTTGGGTATCTCTGTTATTTTTTCAGGTATGCTGACTGTGTGATTCTCTTACTTCCTCAGCTGGAAGCTGGACTTAGATTGCTCTTCACTACTACTAATAAATGTCCAAATCGATTGCTGACAGCTGAGGTAAAACTTCTGTCTAAAGCAAATTATGATTGTTAACAATATTTGCAAAATAATTATTCTATAAACATAGTATCTAAACATTTACAGATTTTTTCCCCAAAAATTTCCAGTTAATTGTGGAACATTATTTATGAATTTCCAGTAAGTTTCATGAATGCTTCTTACTTTTGTAGAGATGTCTACCAGTAAAAAAGGTCTGAAAAAGTACTTGAAGTTTAGTCTTCAGAAACAGAAGTTTTGGGTGGAAAGTAGATGTTATATTTATTGTTATAATGTTATTGTTATATATATTGTTATAATGTTATATTTATTTTTAAAAATTTGGCAAAACATCCAACAGTCCCTTTTTTCATTTTAAGGGGTTTTTTTTTGCTATTCATGCACCTCTGGAATCTCATGCAAATTAATAAGTTCGGTATACATGTCTAGTTAATTGTTTTCGTTTGACGATCAAATAATACTGTCTTTTGTTCTAGCCTTCCGCTCTCTACACCACTTTCGACGAGGTACTTGTGATTTTTTTCTTTTAAAATATATAACAATGTCAGAATTCAAGCACATGCATGTTTCTCATTACTGGAGACCAGAAAGCACTTTCTTAGGTTGGATAAGAAATTATTTCTATTTTTTTTCCAAATAGAAGTTGATGGATAGTAAACATTTTAAATTTAGAATCACACAGAAAATGTAGAAAATTAATACAAATTTCAATGAGCAGACTTTAATTTCTTCTAAATGTTTTTGTCTTTAAATTCTTCACAGAAACAAACATTCAGTCATTTTTCCTAGATTCAGTTATTCAAAATAAATCCAAATAACCTTGCAAGCAGAAAACCTCAATTTTACAACTCTTCTTGAATTATCTCAAACTGTCTGTCAGTAATAATGAGGCACCTTGTTTCTTGAGTGACGCAAGTAATTGCTTAAAATTAGGGAAACTAATTACTGTAGTTGGTGGGGTTTTTTTTGATTGTTTGTCCTTTAATAATAAGATTCTATCCAAATTACTTTTTTCTAGATGCTGGCAAAGCATTTGGATAATGGAGAAGACAACCAGCTTCCTGCAGTTCTCCAGGAACCTGCCATGGCAAGTGTTTTGAAAGTTATTTTTTTCCTTCTTCTTGTTTTGCTTGTTTTTAAATCTATCAATATATTTATGATTGTGCCTAATACTCACTTATTTCACATATCTTAATCACTAGCAGCTGTGAACCAGAAGCTTGTTACCCTTTTTCATTATGAAGGATACAAAGTAGTACCTGACAAGGTATATATTGGATTAGGAAATAAGACACTCTTTTTTTCTGAAATACAGAAGTCTCAGAGATACTTCTCTTTAGACTTCTAAAGATCAGCTGAACGGAGCAGAAGAAAAACTGATGCCTCGTACAGGAAAAATTAAAACTTATTTCTGAATGTTTCTGGGACATATCTTACATTACCTGGGCAGATGGCACAAAAACATAGCTGCAAACCTACCAGAGCACATTCTGAATCTTGCCATCCAAATAGTGAACATGAAAACTAGGGGTGTTGAATTTAGAGGCCTTTTGAGACTGTAGGGATGACCTAAGTTTATTGACCTGTTGCCTGAAGCAGTGGGGCTGTGGAGGATTTGGGACACAAAGCCAAAGGAAATCTATTGTTACCTCTCACAGAATAGCTTGTATATTAGTTTTTAATTTCCTCAGAAGCTACCAAGATGGATGAGTAGCCCTTTTTTTTTCCACTACAAGCATAGTTTACATTGTTTTTTCTGACCATCTAAATGCCCCTTTCTTATAGACATGATCACATACTTATCTTCCAGAGGTATTCTATACACTGAATATATTATATTCTGTGTGAATACATGTAGAATAAATTCTATACAATCGGTGTATGTTTCCATAGGAATTTCTTTGGGATTTCTTGAACCATCAGGAGGGTCCACGTGTAAGAGATCGTTTAAGCCATGGAGAGATCAATCTAAAAGTATTTCCTAAAGAAGTAGCTAATCAGATAGTTGCATTTGCAATTACTCTTCTCTGCAGATTCTCAGACGGGGACATGTTTGCTTTTAAGGTAGGGATCAATAGTACACACTCGGAAGATTTTTTTCAGTTATTTTGGTTGCCAAGTCTGATTTGAGAGTCTTATGATGGAATCTTTCTTGACAGCAGCTTTTTGTGGAAATCAAGTATTCCTCCAAGTAAAAAAATGTGAAAGTATGTTTTTTCTAGTTTTGTAGTGAAATAAGTACAGAAAATTTTCCAAAAGATTACCCTTTCTTACTGTACCTTAATTTGTTTGCTTAACTACTCCATATTCATGTCTGATCCATAAATTATAATGATTCCACTTAATTTTATTTGTCACATTGTATCAGTACCTAGCCTGTTTATCTGCTGAATTATCAGAAAGGTATGTAGAACAGCTGTAGCTCAGCCACTAAGGTATGTAATAATTTGAGATTTTCTTTCTCTGAGGCACTATAAATCATGGTGGCTCATGCTCATGGAGGTGTGATTTGTATCCACAGTCTATACTGTGAATTAGCGAAGACTTTTTGTCTAGCGATACATGTTTCTCAACATTAGCAATTATTATATTTACTCCTTCCAATTTCCTGTTAATATTTGGGATTATTTCTTTCAATCTTTTCTATCTCACAGCAACCTGTGAGATAAATCTTCTATTTATTAGTTGCAGCTCTTTTTAGTTTCTCAAGGTACATTGCATGCTGCTGCACTAAGAGAATACTTAGTTGCTTTTCTCTCAGCTGCTGTCAGGGTTCGTAGATAAAATGCATCAACAGAATTAAGCTTTAAACACTCACTGTGCTGATTACTGCTTTCAGCCCTCAGACATTTGGAAATCTTTATTGACTTCAGTACTATAGGTGGCTTACATACAATTAAGTGTAAGTTTAGGTCTGCATATGATTAGGACAGTGTAAAGAACCTGTTGTGTCTATGATTTTATAAATCAGGAACATGTGGTCATAAAAACACTGATGAACTGTGCAAGTTGCTACCATTCCCGATTTCATCCAGTTTCCCGACTCAAGAAACAGGTAGGCACTTCCAGCATTTTGATCCTTAAAATTGTGAATCCTTAAAATTGTTCTAATTATTGTCTTCATGCTTTGATTGTCCTAAAAAGCTAAAATCTTACATATTTTTAAATGAGCTTTTTAGTTTTATCTTTCAGAATTCACAGGAATTTACAGTTGCTAAAATGAGATGTGATTAAGTGCACTCCTTCTGTTGATACAATTGGTGCTGTTTGTGCTCTAGATCACTGAATAGCTTTATTCTTACCTGAATATTTGCTGTTCTGTAGTTTTCTTAATCTCCTTGTGCCTTCTTGTGTCAGGAACATTCTGGTCATGTCTCTAGAAATCTTGAATTTGGCTATAACTAAGGTTGTTATTGTAGGAAAACCAGCTGATTTAGATTCTGACATTGTAGCAAAATCTACTTTCAAGTGTCACGGTAGTTCTCTGCCAATCAGTTTATGAATTATTGAACTGCTTGAAGATGTTCCTCTATTGATTTGAGGTTGCAGTAGACATACTTAATACTTCTCATTTTCGACAGCATTCAAACTGTATGTTACAAAAATCATATTAGTTAATTTTTTTATATTTAAAAAAATGGAAGAAAGAATGGTCAATTAGTTTATTGAGATGAAGTTTTAGCAGGAAAGTGTACATCAAGACTTTTTACCCTAATATAAACCTTAACAATTGATACTGACTTACACAATTATGACTACTGAACATGTAACTCACTATCTGTTGCAGTTTTTTCTAAAATAGCCACTAAGAAAAGTCAAATATGTTGTCCTATCTGTCAAAGGCTATACTTTACATAACATTTTTCATGATACATTTTTGAGGTGCTGGAATGTATGAAGAGCATTCACTTATGGCCTGAGTTGCAGACAGTGCCTGAGGAACAATTTCAAACAATTAAAAGGTGTGTATACGTCGTTAAAAAAAGGTAGTTCTCAAAATAACTATGAAGAATGGGATTTGAGATGGTGAAATGTTTCTTCAAATACTTTACTAGGAAGATGATAGACACCAGAGGGGCTGTGAGAAGACCACTTTTTTTTCTTTCTAGCTTAATCAGTGCTATACACATCAGTACAGATACTACAAAAACTATAAGTAGTGTGCTGACTTGAAGGGAATGAGAAGACATCTGAAATATACAAAGGTGTTAGTGACTCCATATTCTGTTTCTGGAGAGATGCTGAAGGGGCTGTTAGGAAGTTAAACTAGAGCTTGAGTCCATCACAACAAAAACAAAAAGATGGCTCACCAGATGAAAAACAGAAAATAATTGCTTATTCTGAAAAGGGCTTGGTAACCAAATCAGGGGAAGACTTTACATAAGATATTACCTAGAAAAAGAATGTAGCATTTTCATATTATTTGAAAAGGAGGAAGTCATTAATAATATCACTGAAAGAAATTGTACTTGTTTAGATCTGAGAGGTGAAAACTGAAAGCATCTGGCACATACTCAATATGCTGCAGGATTTTGATGAATGAATAGAGGATTAAGAGGGGTTTGGAAGACTGCCAAGTCTGAAAAAAGGTTGGTTTTTGATGGAGAAACAAAATAATGCTTATAAGGTGGAGGGGAAAGAACCATAGTACCAGAGAGTGAGAGTGGACTTTGAATACACTGCTGTCCAAAAAATCTGTGTCTTGATCTATGCCATTTAAGAATTCATAAGTACTACAGAACTTTATCTTCTCAAATCTTATTTTTTCTCTTGTTTTTAAGGTTGGAAGGAAATGCTGAAGCTAGTACTTTAATTTTGATGATATCTGAAATTATATCTCAGTTGCAGCAATATATGCCCGAGAATTGCTATACTTCAGATGATTCAGTCAATAGTGTCCTAACAGAGCGGTGAGTTTGATGTCCTCCTGGTTCCTGCTGTCAGCTTCTACATACAACCCAACACAAGAACTCTAAAACCCGAGTTACTAATTTCCCTGTTTTCAGAACAATGCTTGAAATGTTGCATGCACTTTTCTAACATTGCTGCGAATTTAATCTAAAAATCTTGAGTGCGGCTGAACATCATCTTTAAAATGAAGATGAGATATTGTAGATTTGAGACATTATTATAGTAGAGATTTTACTTGGAAATTAGTGTGTAAAAAGATAACCATTTTTCTTCCAGACTGAAGAATCAAAATACTTTAAATATTTTTGTACTAACTAGATTAAATTGGTTATAATCTGTTTTGTGTGCGAAATCTGCATCAGAAATTTTTTAATGTGCTTGGTGTCACAGCCATGCGTGGCATTTAAAATAGTAATATGCTGCTAGATAATTCTATTCTTACATGTTTTAGTATCAAGATATCAAGAAAAATATCTTGTTATTCTTGTTGTCAGGCTTGAAAGTATGTTAGTTACAGTTATATCTGAGTTGGAATAATGCAGCAGTCCTAAGAGTCTCATGACTGAATGAGTATGTTGAAACTAAACTCTCCTAATCAAACCTATTAAACGTAGGCACAATAGTGCAAAGGTGATTTTACCTGTTGCTTTACTTATGTAGCATGTGTGCCTTCTGTTTCTTACCCATCAATCTGCACTTTTCTCATTTATGAAGAAAAAGCTTAATTACTAAAGTGTTAAACCATTTTTAGAGTTTTCTGCCTTTATCACTTTTAGTCACTAATGTTTTGCTATCTCAGATAATTTGGGCATGAGGGAGATTAAGAAACACTTCTATGAGAATGGGGTGTTTAAAGTGATGTGTGACACATTAGATTAGCAGATTAGAATATGGCAGCAGAAAGATATTTGAGTGCTTCAACAAAGCATAGTCTGATGTGGTGTTGATTAAAACAATGGCCTCACCACCTGCTTTTTATGAAATGTTAAATCTGCTGCTTATTCTGCCCAGAAGAAAGACCACACACTAATGGTAGTACTAATTAATACCATTTGTTTGAGTGAGTTTTATTATGGTGGATGTTAATTCATTGTGAATTATGGTGGCAGGCTTCAACCACAACCCTGCTGTCATTTGATGTGTTCAGTGTATTGTTTCAGCCAGGCAGTTTTGTTTATTGTGGTTGTATTTCTTAGATCTGAAATGGGAAACATATTCATCACCAGCATTTTTGCATTTATGTTCAGTAGAGGAATAGAGAACACACTCACTATCCCTACTACATAAATCCTTGCTTTTTTATCAGTCATGAAGAATAATCTATTTCCAGGCTTTCCGAGTTAAAACATTATGAATCAAACCACACCAAATATGAAATATGTCGTGTTGAATCCAGGTAACAAAAGATTGAAATTAACAATTTCTTGTTGTTTTGTAGACTGTTGACTGAACTTTGTGATATGCGTACTTGCACGCTTTATTCTCCGCAACCTGTTCTGGAAATATTGGTGATACTCCGTAAAATAAGCACACAGTGCCATCAAGTGTCCGAACAAGTTATTGCCAGCACTGAGTTGAGATATCAACAGTGGATGAACAAGATTCTACGTTCTCGCCAGAGGCATAATTATCTACGAATGTTGAAAAGGTTATCTGATGGTTTTTCTTTACTTCGTGGTTAGGTTTATGGGCTGAATGCTGCTGTTGCTGGCCTTCAGTGGTTTGTCTTAGGTATTCAAAGTCAACAGTGTTCATGTGATCTTGTTAAACATTTTAGAGTGAGGTAGCAACCCAGATTTCTATTATGTAGTAGTACTGAATCAAATTGGAGAATAATTTAATGGGAATTTTTAACATTGCTGGATAACTTCACTGTAAATTACAAGCTTTCACATGAAAGTATCACTTAAATGTTAGATTGTATTTTTTAGTTGCTAGCTTTTCCTATTTATGCAAATAAATGCCATTCAAATTTTATCTGAATACAATAAGTTAAACTGATGTTAAGACTCTACGTACTTAATTTCTATTGATTTTTATCATTATACCTGGGGTCAGCTTCTTTATATATAGAAGATAGATTGTTTAGTATTTCATTAATTTTATTCCTATTCAGAAGTGTTTTTTCAGGGATTTATCTAGGGAATCTACTTTAAAAACTGGAAAAACTGTGAATATTATATTCTTGGCCAAGCTTGTTCCTACAAATGTTAACCATACTGTTTGAGAAACATAGCTTAAACTGACAACTGACAGTACATATTTTCAATTCAGTTGAACTCTGTTTTATTATCTATAGAGTAATAAGGACACTGGAACAGCTTAAGGCACTGAAATACTTAAGACACTGACACAGGCTTCCCACAGAGGTTGTGGCTGCCCCTTCCCTGGCAGTGTTCAAGGCCAGGTTGGATGGGGCTTTGAGCAACCCGGTCTACTGGGAAGTGCCCCTGCCCATGGCAGAGGGGTTGGAACTAGGTGATCTTTAAGATCCCTTCCAACCCAAACCATTCTGTGATTCTACGATTCTGATGGATGCTGGTGAGGTTCCCTTTGGAATCGTAACTATACATATTTCTCTTTTTTTCCTCTTTTTGAGGTTTTATCATTTATAGCCTTTGTTTATAGTTTTGATATTTGCTGTACCCTTTGCTGAAGGACTTTTCATAGTTTGATTTTTTTCCCCACCACTGTGCAATATCCAGCTACTTAGAATGGATCCAGAAGTCTGAAGATTTTTTATATATTAATGATTTCTATTTAATTTGGGTTTAGTTTGTTTATTTTTAAAAATTTGTGCTTATTTCTAGCATGAAGTTTTTGTCTCCAGTGTTACGGCTCATATTAGTGTTGATTACTCTGGAACTAGTCAACGTCCATTTGGTTTGTAAGAAGAATCCTTTTGATTATCAGCAGTATATAAAGTGAGTATGTAAGATTTACTTTATGAAAATAAGGAGGTGTACACATTCCTTTTTTATCTGTAATATAAATCCTGTAGAGAAAAAAATAAAAAGGAACAGCATGAATTTTAGCACATTGTCATCCTTCTATCATTACAGTCATCATTATATCTGAGACAATGTTCACTCAAGAACTAAAATAACTTAGTTGAAAGTATATGATCCAGCTATTCATATTTTTAATTTTTATTAGACTCCTCCTTAGTATAGATCGGGAACGATCACAGATTCAAAAATACTAATACCTAAAAGCTATATTTAGTATGTTAGTAATTTTAGTCTTTGTATGTCAATTAACAGATGGTTGGGCATCATAGACATGTTATGTCATGTGGATATCACAGATCAATGTGAAACATTTGACTGAGAAAGGAAAGGAAGGCATTTGGGGAAAATTCTGTCTCACATTTTATCACCACTTTCTTTCTATGACAGTGTTTAACTGCAGTTCTGAAAATCATCACTTCTTACTGTGAGAATGAAGGAGTGGTTCTCTTCCAGAAGCAGAAGAAATCTCAATGTATTGGTTGTCCTGAGAGAGATTTGGAAATTTGGAGATGGGAGCAGCTTTAAATCAAACATTGATATTTTTTTTATTTTTAAATCCTTTAATGAATTTTTCTTCTTTGGTTTTATTTCTTGTAGGTTTTTGAAGTCAATCTTGCAGTATACTGAGAACTTGGTGACATACACAAGCCCCAAGAAAAACAAGTGGGATGGAGCCATGGAGCTTACAAACAAGGCTTTGATAAAAATAAGGAAAATCAGTGATGGAAAGCTAATGTTAATGCAGCTAGCTACATAAATGGGTTTAAGATTATTTGAACATTGTTGTATCTTAATAGTTCTAGAGTCCGCAAATGTGACAAGTCTAATTCAGAGACAAACTTCATCAGTCATTGTTAAATTTTGGATGCAAAATTTAATCTTTTTGTTAGAAGGTGACTGTTGAGACTGGAGTTGAATGATCAAGCTTCCAAAGAATGGACTGTTCACCAAATCCAGTGAAAAAGATGTACTGTGAGCTAAATCAGGATGATGCAGGTTATACTTTATTATGTGTTTCATAGCTTGAGTGGTTTGTGGGGTTTTTTTAGTAGTTTTCTATTATACTGAAAATATCTAAGAAAGGAATGTGAATAAAAGCTCTAGAAAATTTTAAATCCAAAAAGTAATTTTTTACTTTGAAATATACTGGAAATAATGTCAGAAACTGTGATCAGCAGGTCAGGAAATGATGAACATTTAGCATGAAGTAGTGCTCACTGACAGCTCTGGTTGTTGTTACTAGCTCAAAATAGAGTCAGATCTTGCACTGTGGTAGAGTTGACAACACAGTAACCGCTTGTTTATATACCAAGATTTAAAGGAGGTGAGGTGGAGTAACTTTACCACAATACATACTTCTTTTGTTTAATTTCATCTGCTCATTCCCAATACATACCTAGTTAGTGAGTTAATTTCATGCAGCTTAAATATGGGCAGTCACATCCACATGCTCACAGACACGTGTTTATTGTGGTTCAAAAAGTTATCCTCTTGTTGCACGCGACATTCATTTGAATAATTCATTTTTTTCAAAATGAATTCTCCCCCTTTCTCATCCCCAAAGAGTAGCATTTCAGAGGAATACATCAGTTGAACAATGGACCAATATCCATTTTCTTTCTCTTATGGAAAGTAAAACCAGAGGATAATGTCTGGAGAATGGCTCTGCAAAGGATTAGAGATTCAAGTTACATTTTAATAAGATTCTTTGCAATGTTTTTTGACTGAAAATCACAGTGAGAGAATTACTAGTTCAGTTTATTTGGTGTGGGGATTGAATATAAGCTAAGATCATATTGCTTCCCTTATATATATTGTGTATATTTGAAAAATATATTGTGTATATTTGAAATTTAACTATGTCACTTTCCAAGGCTTTTTTGTTACTATGGAACTAAATGTTGTGAAGAAGTGTGAACTAGATAGAAAAGAAAAAGGAAAACTAGGAACAGATTCATCACACAGAATAATGAATCAAATTCAGTGTATGAGCCACAATCTGAAATTTCAGTTTTTTTAACACCTGAGTTGGCAAATCCTAATTATATTTTTGAAGACTTATTTTGTACCCTATGACTTTGCTCAGGAGTATAAACAACTGCTAAGTGTAGCTTAGTCGTAACATGATGACACTGGCTTTGATGGTGATAAGTATTGTCAGGCAAAAAAACCCATGTAAGCTTTACATTTACTGTAGGAAAGAACATTTCCTACATTTATTGTAGGAAAGAAATTAAAACAGTTATGATTTAAAAGTACATAAACAGGTGACACACTTTCTCCTGTTGAAAGTATGTTCATGAATTGAAAAGCACCTGGTAGATGATAGATGTATATTTTCAATAACAAAAGTTCCCCTTTTGTTCCTATATTTAAACTTTGCTAAAATGTTCTTGCATGCTATTCTCTTCATATGTTTTTGCCGAAGATGGAGCACATTGACAGTTTCTCCTTTACTAATTAGTGCTGTAGATGTGATTTACTGCTTTCAGTCTGCAATAAGAAAGATGATGGACTTCTGGCAATTTTATCAAAGATGCTTTTCCAGTTTGATTCTTCTACCTCTGAAGCTCTCTGGTGGGAATGATGCTACCACCATTGTTAGGCAGATCTGGAACAGACTGGGACAATCCAATTTTTTCTGACTTAATACTGTCATTTACCAGTAGTGCTGCATGCGAGGCTTATGGTTTCTTCCTGCTGTTAAAAGACTTGCAGAATAGAGCTTCAGAGTAACTGTATATTCTACAATGCACATTGAAGGACAAATGGCACAAGACATTGTAAAGACCATAGATTCTGTCCTTCATCAGTTACTTGAAATGACTCCTCCAGTTATTTATCTTTGCCATCTGTTTGGAGTCACATGGAGTTCTAAGATATTAGAGTGTTGACTCTGAACGCTCAGTATTCCTGAGAGCAAAAGAAGCTTGGAATATTCAAAGATATCTAGTGGATCTATGCATGAGTAATGCTGACAAAACACATCACATTTAAATGTAAGTGTTCTGATTTTTGTTGTCCCAAAGGAAGTGAATTCTGGAGCTGAGCTCTCCAAACTACATAGTCATTCATTAGACATTCATGTAGTTGTTCAGTCTTTTTTCAAAATTCTTTCATTCTTGGAATTTCAAATTTCTAGAATTGTGCCAAAGAATGTTTTCTTGCAAGTGTGGTATCTCATCCAAGTATTACTTGTGTCTGTTTTAATTGTTGGCCTTGTTCCCTGATGTGTGCGTTTTTCTGGAGCTAGTATTCACTCAGTTAATCTATACAGACATAGGTGTGGAATCTACAGCATCTTCTGAGAAAGGTGGTTGAAATATTTTATTTACCTGGATAATGCTGGCAAGGGAGTGATGATTCTTCAATCTGATCTTCCAATTTCAGTTAATCAATTTATATGTGTGTGTGTGTATATTAATTAAAATAAATGAGAATTTGTTTCTAATACTTCCCAATCTTACAAACGAATGTTAGGCATCCCAACTCAAAAAAATTATGGCACAGGTTTTGAAAACTTTGAAGAAAATCAGGTATCCATCTTTTTGGCTAAGTCATTGGAATTCCTTTGTGTCTTCGTGTGGAAACAAAGCTTGTTAATTATTTTCTCTCTGTCATTCTCTAGTTAGTGCTCTCCACAATGAAGAGTGGGTGGGTTAGAACCAGAGCTGTATGTTCTTATATAAATGTAACACAAGTGGCTAAAAGTACTTAAAGCATTTTTGGTGTTGTCATCATTATTGCATTATACAGAAACATTTTTACACATAAGACATAGAGCAACAAATTTTATTTAGTTTTTTCTTTTAATACTTGAACATGTAGCTGTTTTCAAGTGGCTTGATAGTCTGAAGTGAACACATGGTGGCAGTGTTTGGTAATTCAAAATACGTTGCAGCCTGACATTTGCTTTCTTACTTCTTTTCCTAGAATGTGCATAAAGAAATCAAGTTTGTTCTGATTTCCTCAGCTTTGTTACATGTGTCTTTAATTTGGGCAATGCTTCTGGTGAAACTTTTTTCTCTCATTTGTTTCAGATCACTTTTGGGGAAACCGAACACCTCTGAAAAAATGTTTTGCAAACCACTTTTTAATAATTAGATAGAGGTTCATCACATTCACCACATTACTTGCTGAGGGCTTTTCAGATTTACCAGAAGTTCGTCAGCTCCCCCTCTCCTCAGGTAGTTGAAGAGAATGAGTTCTTTGAATTTAATAAATAGTTTATTTTAATAAATTATTGTTTATTACAAGACATACGAAGGTATTGACGTTCCTAAAAGAAAAAAAAATCCAGATTATCCTTTGTTAATTGCTGTGATATCACGAAAAATCTTACCTCAAAAGCAACATATATATTTTGAACAAAAATAATAGTTTTCAAGGAATTTGTTTATTGAGAAAATTGCTCTGAGGTCTCAGCTTTATTGCTGTGGTAATGACTTTTTCAGTCTGTTAAAACTGAAATGTGCTATTTATATGCCTCCCTGTGAAGAAGATATAGTTGAGCATAGCTTGTTGGGTGGCCTTTGAAAACCTTGTCCACAGTAGCACTTTCAAACCATGCAGAGAGGTTGCAGTTAAAAAAGATTTTCATTCACATGAAGTATTTTTTGTACACTGTGAAATCTTGTGTAGAAATGTTGGAACATCCCCAGCAGAGCTTGTTTTTGCCTTAGACTACATTAGTGCATCTGGTCCATGTATGGTGGACCTTTTTCTCATAAATTGTTCTGCAGATGTGGAGTAGATTCCTGGTTGGCGTAAACTCTTTCTGTCCCATCTACTTCAGTGCAGATCCTTTACTCCACTAAGAATCTGCCCCATGCTGTTTGGGTTTCCCTTGAAGTGGATGGGTTATTATCTGTGCTGCTTTTTCAGGCTTGCGTATTTTCAGGGAACTGGAAAAAAGAGATATGTATTTCAGATAAAATTGCTGTATAGTAAAGCCTAATTAATCTAGTGGCTTACTTTGCAGGGAAGTGGGGATCATGTCTGGGGTTTCACAGCTATATACCTAATTCTTAAATACTTTTGTGTTTCAGAAAAACTTCACCTAGAGTAGAAATCAGTTTTTTATTTGAGGCTCTTTCAAGGTCAATGCTATAGGTTAGAGTACCTGATTTTTACTTTTTAAAAGTTTTCAAGGATAAATGTAGATCTCTTATTTAAGAAGTCTTTTAAGCCATATAGATTTTCAGATAGAAATTGACTGAAAGGAAAATGCCTGTCATTTGCCTTCCCTGGGCCCCAGGCAATAGGATGTAAATATGGGTAGTGAACACTGTGAGATCAAACTGGCATTTTTTCTGAAGGTGAGAATCCAAGACAATACATACAATTAAAGCCAACAACCTTGCCTACCAAAAGGAGTCTGTGCCTTCTGGCATTCTCCAGTGAATACCTTCTCTGTTCCTCTCCCATGTATATGCATCTCACAGTTTCTCTACCAAAAAAAAAAAGTGTAGTAGAACCAGACAGTGCCAGTTTGTTTTCCATGTTTTCTTTTCTCTGTAAGGGATTAGTTATAGTAACAGATTTCATGTGCCAGAAAGTGGGTGAACATTAACTATTTTGTCATGCACTGATCCTTCCCACAGCCCTGCAAAATTTGAAATTCAGGAATGGTTATTCATTAACATTTCTTTGTGTCTACAGGAAGTACATTTACTCTGTAAACATGTTTTATATAGAACATACAGCTGTTTTGAACGAGCACTCAATGAAACATAAGAGTACAGTGCCTACACTGCCACTTCAGAATCTCTGAGATACCACTGCATTGTGTTTCGGAAGAGCGAGCACACAACGACATTGCATGGAAAAATGAATGGTGGAAGTTTCTTTTTTTAAAAAAATATAATTATTTCCTTTAATTTGTTTGATCGTTTTGTATCTGAAATGCTTGGACACTGAACTGTTGACTGTCAATAATTAGAAGTAGGGCAGGTGGGGGTGTGCTCCTGAAGTTCCTTATGCTAATTTTAGTAGAGATCCCATTAGAGAATGAAAATTCAGGCACCATCACACAGTCCATTTTTAATAGACTGCAGAGTATATTGCCACCAGAAAAAAATCTTAAGGCGTGGAAAAAGTGTGCCACATTTAGAAGAATCATGGGCCTCTTTTTCTGATAATGTCAATCTTGCATCTGGGAGGAGCTTTACTAATTCCTTGTGTAGTAGGGTAGAATTATGTCCGATACACCTCTCTGCAAGCAGCTCCACTAGCTTAACTCCATCTTAAGTGCATTTTGTGGAGTGGGATGTTTTCTGAAAAGGTGAGGAACTTTTTTGGTTCCCAGAAACAGTAGTCCAACATAGAGTTTTGGCCAGGCTATTGCCTCTAGGTGACTGAAGCTGTTTTGCTCCTTCAAAGCTGTGGGATTGTGCATTTACCAAGGTACTTTTCAAACAGGCTGTACACTCTAGGCCCTCACATGTAAAGTTTACTATTCCTAAGGACCACAGGACCAAGTAGCATAGGTGTGCTGTGGAGGGGAGTTATGAACAGCATCCCAAGCTCTGGGGCAGCTCTCCACTGCACAAGAGTGTAGGTACTGAGGTACTGAGTTAGCCAGCATTTGGACCATGGGCTGGTATACTGTGGTTTTGTGTTTGACCTTTAGCTGAAATAATCCCTGCTCAGAAAAGCCCGATATAGGAGAAGGAGAACTTGGGAGTCTAACCAGTCCTACGTGCATCATCTAGGTGTAACTTCTATTAAATGTTAAGGAAGGGGAGGGTTTCTAATTTTATTAATGGGAAAATAATAATACTCTTAAACCGGCAGGATAGTACAATGATAGGAGATTACAATTAGATGAACTCATAAATGTTAGACCAATGACATCTGTGCAAAAGTGGAAGGTTAATTCTATGCAGTTGTTAAAGAAAAAGTAACAAAAAAAGAAAGAAAAAAGCTGCAGTTGACCCTTCCAGGGTATAATGCACATGTGTCAATATGGACTCTGCCCAAACATTGTTCTGCTGTGGAAGCAGCTGGATGCCCTGCCCTCTGGTTTATATAGTGCCAAAGGGGGGGGGGATAAGGAGAGATGAGGTGAGGGAAGAGGGAGAGGAAAAAGAATCAGGCGGGAAGATAAAGCAAACCCAGCTCACCTCTTCAACACCGTGCTCTGAACTGAAAATGTCCTGTGGCTGGCCCTCTTGGCTCTTATTTCTTGATATTTAGGGACCTGCATCAGCAGAGAAAGAGTGTCTACCTCAAAGTCACAGGCATTGTTACAAGGATATGTTTTTTCTGTTTCCCTTACAAATATTTTTCTTTGGGAGGGTAGGCAGAAGTAGGGAAAGTGGGGCAGTGGAAAGAATAATAGCTATTTCTGTCTGGCCTGTTATATTCAAGGTCTAATTTATCGTATTCCATGTAGCATGATGGTGTCATTTTAATGGTGTATTAACACTGAAGTCTGAAATATTTATTTGGTTGAAAAATGCATCTGATACAAATACGTCTCTGGGGAGATGACTGTGGGATGATTACAGAACTGATGGCCATCAAATTGATAGCATTTCTCTGTCCTCCTGAGTCTTCTGCTGTAAAAGTGGGACAGGGCGTCTTCTGGGTAAGAATAATGGTCTCTGTGCTATCCTCAGGGTCAGATGTGGCCTAGCACCTGCGCTCTGGATCCAGGATAGACAGAGTTGCTACACAATTATCTTCCCGTTTGCTGTTAATTTCTATTCAGATTAATCAGTATTTGCTTGACATGAGGAAATCACATTGTGAGCCTTAAAGCTTTGCCATACACCATTGTTGTTTATTTATTTACAATCTATTATTCATGCTAGAAATACTGAAATATTGGCCAATTAAACCTGATTTGTAATCTTCCTTCTTTCTTTTTTTTCCTTTTTTTTGGCTGAAATGTCCCATGTGATTTGCATATGTATAAACCGTGTGTGTGTGTGTTTATTGTTGGGTTGTTTTTCTTTTGATTGACTATCTGTACCAGGTAATATGCGATAGTATCCAGCAGAGATTCTTAGCATTCCTTACTTTAAACCAAGTTATTGTACTAATGAAAGAGAGACATTACTGATCTTAGGAAAGGGACCTGAGCATTACAAATGCATTTTGTTTATTATTTGCACGGTAGCTATGACTGGATGTCCAAAGTGAGATTATAAATTGCCTGAACTGAACTGGATTTTTCAGTTTCATTGTGTGGTGCTATGTACAGATCAGGAGTGAGCAACTACCTCTGCAAATACATGTACTTGATTCATGAAGATTAATTTAACATGGACTGTATCAAAGCTATGCTATGGATAATTCGATAGTTTTTCATTGACATTCAAGCAAGGTGCAGTCATGTCTGTGGGAAAGACAGGATGCATGACAGAAGGAGCCCTGCATCCCTATATCTGCAACACAATGATCTATAGCTGTGACTTCTGCAGGCTCAGGAAACAGGGTGTGAGTATGAATGCGTTGGTCATGTACGTCAGTGGCTCTGTGATGGTGGGGATTCACTTGCCAACACCCTTGCTGGATGGCAGGGGTTGCAGCTGTTAGCAATCAAGAGGAAGCTAACATTTCCTTTTGACTTTTGCAGACTGGTCTAATACGAGTTCTATTTATTCAGGTGTTTTTATCCAAATTTTCCAAAGATCCTGAGTTTGACCTTTGTGTTTGTAGTTTCTCCTCCAGTTAGTGAAAAGCACTTAGAAATGTCAAGGATGAAATGAGAAGGGGCCTCCTAGGTGCTGTATACTGCTGTTACAGCCAGCCAGATTGCACACCTTCTTTTTCAGCTGTATCAAATACCAGAAATAATTTGTCTCTCCTACTCATCTGCTTTCTGTACTGCTGCATTTAAGAACCTTGCTCAGGTTGCTTAGAAACCCTCTTCTAGTATCCATTTTTTTTCACAGCCCATTCATATTAATTTGTTCTTGTGCCAGTATTGTCCCCTTGTTGGGCAGCTCTTCTCTCTATCTAATGTTTACGCATCACTTAGATGTATTTATAAGGAACTATATCCTTTCTTAGTCTTCATATTGTAGGCTAAAGAGCTCAACTTCATAAAATAGGGTAGTTATTTCCTGGATATACCCAGTAGCCTTTCTCTGCACCTGTTTTGGTTTCAGGTCCTCATCCATGTGACTGGTTTTGCACAACCCTTCCAGTCTTGAAGAGGAGATTGCACCACCATCTAGCATAATGGCAGAAATACCTGCCTTGCCTGTACTGGCATTACTTCACATGCAGCACACTAGGACCATATCTACCTTTGCAACATCTCCTGTTGAGGGGTCCTGGTCATTCTATGATTGTCTAATAAGTAAAGATCTTTTTCCTCTAGGTCTTCCTTAAGTATGCATGCAGGGATTGTTTTCTTTCTGTGGGACAATGCCATGCATTTATTTAGATCTCCCTTGCCCCTTCCTCACTTTAAATACTTGTTAAAAACATTGCCACTGATTTTACAGCTTCCCATGATGCTTTTTATTTCAGGCTCCTACTTATCTTTCTTATTTTACAGCTTATTAAGATACGGTGGCTTCCATCTCCACAGCCTCCTTCCCATTACCCATCCTATCTTTGCTTCCACCTTTTACATTGCCCTCCCTCACAACACCTGATGATGAAGCCTTCATCTAGATTTCAGGTCATGCTAGAACATTTGTGATGTCTTTAACTTCAGAAGAGCCGCATTTTCTGTGGTTTTCATTATATTTACTGCTGGATTTTTTATTATTATTTTTTTTTACTTTGTTTTGTTGGGTAAGGTCAAAGTCAATTTCAACTTTGGTAGCACGCCTTCTCATCCCTAATGTGACTTCTTCAAAGGCCAGTCTCAATTTCCAGTATTTATGTGATCTTTGCTTAATCTGATATCCTTTTTGAAGTGGTGATTCGTCCACATGGGTTTGATGCCATCCTCACAGAGTTCTCTCTTTGGCCAGAGGTTTGACATTTCACTTAAATTGTGTCTTGACAAAAGACATTCCAGGTTTATTCTGAAATCCAGGTCAATGAGATTTTCAACCCAGTTCACTACACTTGCACTTCCCATTAAATTCTCAAATTTAATTAAATTCTCAAATTTAATTCCCATCCTTTATCCCATAGGACAGAAGCACAAATGAGAAGTTTGTGTTGCTTCTGTAAAAGCTGCTAAACTGTGTTTGATTTTAGCCCAGCACCCTTCTCACAGGTAAGTGGGCAATGGAGCTTGTCTACTGCTGCCGTGTTCCAGTGCCCTGAGACGGGGCAGGTGTTCCCCACATGAATGAAGACGTGCAGATGCGGGGCCAAGTGCTTGCTCAAAGAGGGACTGGCACCCACCCTTGGCTCCATCCCACTCCTGCAGTGGGATGTTTGAACAAGAAATAATAACACTCTCAGTAATGGTGCAAGTAAAGTTTTACAAGGAGAGCAGGTGTGCCTGCTTGAAAGATAAACTCTTCCCCTATGCGACGATAAGATAAATGATCTGAATCTTGTGATTTAGTTAATGTTTCTGTCTTTGGCCTGCTGTGTACACAGCACCCTGCTGGATAAGCTGCCCAGAACTGTGTGCCTCTGTATGCACAGAGTTATAATAGCAATATCATTCTCTCACCTGGTGTCCTTAACTAAACAGCCTTTAATCATTATACATTGTTAATAGGTATTCCTTATTGTACAGTGCACCACCTACCTTGCATTAAAAAAAGGCCAGTGCCAGCATTAAATAGCATCATTGGCTGTGACTGGAGTATCTTGTTTCACTGCTATATCAGACTGTCACGTTTTTCTGGAGCAGTATTTAAATTATGTCTGCATTTAGGCAAATGTTTTTTGTTCCCTTGCCTTGAGAATTAGAGTTAATCCATCTTTCTCACCAAGGGAAAATTCCTCCAGAGGCATCTTGCTCTTGTTTCACTGCTTATTGATTACCCCTCCCAGTTTGCACGTTACTGGCTGTGGTGTTCCAGCTGCATTTGAATGAAAAAAGAAAAGCCAGCTGGTGCTCTGTTGTTCTGATTTTTATATCAGCATTTTGGTTTCAAAGACATTTATCTGATCTTATTAACTGGCTTTACCAAGAGGATTTCCTCACAGACTTAACTGAGAGAAAGCAAATAGGCAGTGAGGAGGGGGTGGTAGAGGATGGCTTGTGTTATTCTGCACAGAAGCACATTCTTACCTACTACTGGGAAAAAAAATAAATCAAGTTTGCCATTGACTCAAATGCTGGCATGTCACGACTAAGGCAAAGCAACTAAATTTCCCTTGTGTGGATTGCCTGTAAGAAGGCAACGCAATGGGCATTTCCTTCCATGCAGGTGGAGAGAGAAGGCCAGAAGGCACAACCTGCTGCTGAGGGAAAGGCAGGCAGCAAGCCTAAGCCCACACTCAGGGAAACGCAGCCAGGGGGCTGAGGGCCATGTCACTGCATTCCTTTTCTAGCGAGAGCTTGCTTGCTGTGTATGGGGCTTTTTGCATGTGACTAAGAGCCATGTGTACACTCAGAGTGCAAAAATGGAACAGATTTGGGGGGAATTTGTTCAAATGGTGCCAACACATTTGGGATCTCTGAGGTTGAAGGTAGAAACCATGCAGCCGAAGGTCTACATCCCCAGTGAGACACATGCACAGGTCACAGTATTCGTAAATTGAGAGTCTTATTTGACATAAAATATAGTAACATGGATGTACAAGCATGCATATTTTCTTACAGTGTTCCTTAGAAACAGTTGCTAGTAAAATGGGTTTTCTACTACAAAGAAAGAATTGTACCTTTAGATGGTCCTTCATCAATTTAGCAACTCTGAACTTCACCAAACAGGCTGTACATCCTGGAATTCCTCTGACAAAGGGTGCCCCAGAATCTGGAAGATTATCCTATTACAATTTAAAGAAAGCTACAGCAAAGCTGACTGACTAAAGAGAGACGACTCAGTATTAGGAAAATAGGAAGAGTGTATGAGTGAAGGAGAGCATCACTTTCTCATATGAGTAAAGTGGGGGGATTATACTTGTCCTTATGTTTTGTGATGGATGTAGTCAAGGTCCCTGATGATGGGTATGTACTTGCTTGCTTTTCTTCCTTTCTTCTCCTCTTCTCCTTCTCTTTCCCTATTCTGCTGTATGCAGATCCCATACTTAAATGAAAAACTTCAAATCACAGAATTGTTTTGGTTGGAAAAGACCTTTAAGATCATCAGGTCCAACCATTATCCTAGCACACTGCCAAGTCCACCACTAAACCATGGCCCTAAGCATCATATCTACATGTCTTCTAAATGCCTCCAGGGATGGTGACTCAACCACTCTCCTGGGCAGCCTGTGCCAGTGCCTGGCAACCCTTTCAGTAAAGACATGTTTCCTACTGTCCCATATAAACCTCCCCTGGCACAACTTGAAGCCATTTTCTCTTGTTCTATAACTTGTAGTGTGGGAGAAGAGACCAACACCCAACCTTGCTACAACCTCCTGGTTCTTAAGGAATCTTTTTAGATTTACATGTGTTAGCAATGGGGGTCTCCCAACTTTAAAACTTCTCTTTGGTGTAGTACCGACAGAGACAAAGGATGGCTGTTAGTCCAGGGCTGAGTCATTGGAGTGGTAGATGGCTTCTCCTGAGAACAAAAGGGAGGTTCCAGGGAGCTGTTGCCTTAGAAATCCCACTCAGAGCAAGATCATCAAGAGCTACTGGCTCTTCCTAGCTGTGAGTACTGGGAATTGTTCACAGAGGAGATAGATTGTGTTATCATGGCTGAAGGGAAAGTTGCGTAATGCTGTGTTCCCATCCCATGCCCACCACAGGTATTGCCATACCTGAGCAGGCACATGAGTGCATCCAATTGATTCGGAAGTGTTTGAGACTGACTGCAGATCAAGCCTATTTACTCTTCCTCATTGCTAACAGCACCTGCCCAATTCGCCCTTCAGCATGGCTGGGCAGACTTTACTGCAGCTTCCAATCTGTTCCAGCCGCCTTCTGCTTCAGTCAGTGTGGTTGTGAGGCAGTGGATTGCCCAGGCATGAGCTGGGACCTCTGCTTTACATGCTGTAGCCTCTGCAGGGGCTGAAGGATGGTGTGCTGGAGTGCATCCACCTCCTTCCACTCTGCAGAGCCATCCTGCCATGGCAGTCACAGGGAGCTCTCACCAGCTTGTGCTCGGGTGTTTTTATAGAAAGACACAAAGGGAAGAGAAGTTCTGAGGACTAATGAAAACAACATACCTATTATTGAGAGCACATCTGTTAATATGACATCAGTAAATGAGCTAAATACAAGACATCAGTGCATCTACTAAGGAAAGATAAATTTTTTTCCCTAGTGAATGTACCTACATTTCTGTAGGTTCAGCACCTGTCCTCATGGGAAAGCTATTGCAAAATAAGTGAGAAGTGAGTATGTTTGAGGGTGAATTTAAAACAATGCTCTGAATCAGCTGCATAAATGGATGCCTTTATTTCTCACAAAGAGCAGCTTTTGGTCACTTCACTTAACTCACCTCCAGAACTGGCTAAGTGTAGACAGCACTCAATAGAAAATGAGCATGTCCAAGCTGGAAGTTAATACAGAGCAGCCACTCTGGGCTATTTCCATATTGCAGCCATATCCTGAGATCAGTATGGATTCTCAGTTCTCCAGGTCTTGGATTGTGAACCTGAAGTGGAAGATTTGTTTATTGTGTGAACAGATTTGTTTCATTCTATGCTCTAATTTAAAACACATACAATCAAGCAGGGACCCTTTTAAAATCTAGATATGCATCAGAGCAATAGATTCTCACTTTAAAATCTGAGTCACTGTCTCCCAAGTCCCCATGGCCTGAACCCAGGCTGTCAGAAAGATCTGAACTGTACAGGATGAATAAAGCAGTCAGTGATCTTCTCTCTGCTGGTAAAACTGAATTGCTGGTGCTAAGAATAAAGCTTGCATGTTCAGTAAGTGAAGCTTTGTTGGGACATCCTCCAAGGATATGATAAAGAACATGCCAAATTTTTACTTCACCACCGAGTAAGAAGAGAAGTTTCCCACTTGTGCGAAATTTTTGTATGTTGAGATTGAGTGTCAGTCTAAAGTGAGCCAAAATAACCTCTAACCAGAATTTTCTCACAATGGGATCTTGCAGCCCAGCGGCTCTAGGATCTCAGGAAGGGGCCTTGCCTTTGCACTGTAAGCTGCAGGCTCTCCACTTCTGCACACCCAGCCCCTTCCAAAGCTGCATCCTTATAGAATCATAGAATCATGGAATCATTGAGGTTGAAAGAGACCTTCAAGATCATCCAGCCCAACCTCCTGCCTACATCACCACTAAACCGTATCATCCAGCGCCACATCCAGACAACTCTTGAACACCTCCAGGGACGGTGACTCCACCACTTCCCTGGGCAACCTATTCCAATACCTAATCACCCGTACAGTGAAAAAAATTTTCCTAATGTCCAATCTGAATCTCCCCTGCTGCAATTTAAAGCCATTTCCTCCTGACCTTTCACTATGAGCAAGGCAGAAAAGACTGACCCCCGCCTCACTCCAACCTCCTTTCAGGCAGTTGTAGAGAGAGATGAGGTCCCCCCTGAGCCTCCTCTTCTCCAGACTGAACAACCCCAGCTCCCTCAGTCGTTCCCCATCAGACACATTTTCTAGTCCCTTCGCCAGCTTTGTTGCCCTTCTCTGGACACGCTCCAGCATCTCAATGTCTTTTTTGACGTGAGGGGCCCAAAACTGAACACAGCACTCGAGGTGCAGCCTCACCAGTGCTGAGTACAGCGGGACCATCACTGCCTTATTCCTGCTGGCCACACTGCTCTTGATGCAGGCCAAGATGCCATTGGCCTTCTTGGCCACCTGGGCACACTGCTGGCTCATATCCAGCCGGCTGTCAACCAGCACCCCCAAAGTCCCTTTCTGCTAAACAGCTTCCCAGCCACTCCTCGAGCCTGTATCGGTGCCTGGGGTTGTTGTGGCCCAAGTGCAGAACCCAGCACATGGCCTTATAGAACCTCATCCTGTTGGCCTCTGCCCACCAATCAGCCTGTCCAGATCTCTTTGCAGAGTCTTCGTTCCCTCAAGCAGATCAACACTTCCACCTAACTTAGTGTCATCTGCAGACTTACTGAGGGTACACTCAATCCCCTCATCTAGGTCATCAGTAAAGATATTAAACAGAACTGACCCCAACACCGAGCCCTGGGGAACACCACCAGTGACCGGCCACCAAATGGATTTAGTTCCATTAACCGCAACTCTCTGTGGTCCTTCCAGGCAGTTTTTCACCCAGTGAAGAATATACCCATCCAAGCCAGGGGCAGCCGGTTTTCTTAGGAGAATGCTGTGGGTGACAGTGACAAATGCTTTACTGAAGTCTAGATAGACCACATTCACAGCCTTTCCCTCATCTACTAAGCGGGTGACTTTGTCATAGAAGGAGATCAGGTTGGTCAAACAAGACCTTCCTTTCATAAACCCATGGTTGGCTGGGTCTGATCCCCTGATCGTTCTGCACCTGCCGTGTGATGGCACTCAGGATGATCTGTTCCATGACCTTGCCCAGTACCAAGGTCAGGCTGACAGGCCTGTAGTTCCCCAGATGGCCCTTCCAACCCTTCTTGTAGATGGGTGTTATGTTTGCCAATTTCCAGTCAGTTGGAACTTCTCCAGTTAACCAGGACTGCTGGTAAATGATTGAAAGTGGCTTGGCAAGTTCTTTTGCCAGCTCCCTCTTTACTTTGGGGTGGATTCCATCTGGGCCTCTAGACTAGTAGGTGTCCAGTTGGCATAGGAGGTCACTAACCATTTCCTCCTGAATTACAGGGGCTCCGCTCAGCTCTCCATCCCTAACTTCTATCTCTGGGAGCTGGGTGTTCTGAACACAACTGCCACCGTAATTGAAGACTGAGTCAAAGAAGGCATTAAGTACCTCAGCCATTTCCTCATCCCTTGACACTATGCTAGGGGTACTCTGGGCGGCAGACAGACCCAGTAAGAGCACAGACAGACTTTGCACCAAATTCTAAGTGTTTAGCAGAATATGAGAAAAAGATCTGAAGAAATAATAAGCACATTTATATACCTTTTTCTATTTTTATTTCTCATCTTTCTGAAGAGTTGGAAAAAGGTGAAGCTCTCTAAATTATTCAAACCCTTTTCCCAGTTGGCAGTTTTCCTTCAGAATCATGTCTAGGTAGACTTGTTCTCTTTGTCCTTAGAAGGTTCCCTGATTCAACTGAAATTCCTGCAAAAAAAAGTGTGCCTATGTTTCCTCTTTTTCTTCTGAAGCTTATTATTTAGTCACTATTTAGGCAGTTTTGCATCCCTCTCCTTACTGACAGCAGGCTTCTTTGCTTTGTGCTATTAATTTGCTTCTGTATAGCTGTACCTTGTTGAACTATTTCCTTGTCTAAGCAACCTCTAAATATTTCCACTCATGAATCAGTGCACGGTTAGTGAGTGACTGACTCAACAGCAGAGAAATGCTTCAGTTTCCACAATAAAAGAGGGATTCCAGTGCACCACAATATTTTATGGCTTAAAAGGGCTATCTGAACTGCCTAACTTCTACTGAAATCTTAAATTGCATATAGATCAATAGAAGAGTGTTGTCCTGTGTCACCTGCAATGTTAAAACTCATTTTTCCCCACTGATAAAAATAGATATAAATATACATTATATGTATAAAAGTCATACCCACTTTCTGGAGATTTATGCCCATGATAAAGATTTCCCATTTCAAATTGCACTCTGAGAACTATTCGTTAATTTTGAAAAAAATTAATCCAAGAGCTTTTATCTTGTAGTGCCCTAGTTTCTTAATTAAAATGCCATATGGTTGCAGGTGAAATGCTCTGTGGAAGAAATCTAAATCTCCTGTGTCATTATTTTGCCCTTATTAATCAAGTGTGTAGTTCAACAGCTGTTTAGCATGCTCTGTACAATAATTTCTCTGCATTTCTTCATGACAAAGTACCCTCCTTCAGGCTTGAAATAACTACAGAAGTCAGAGCTTAGAAGGAATCTTTCAGATTTTGTACACAAGACCTGTTTCTGTTCTGACTTTTTATGCACGTTTAATCAATTTTGTGCAAGCATCCAAACACAGTGGGTGTAATCAATAATTTCTCTTCATTGCAGAGAATTCATTCAAAATTTGCCAGTCACTTGGGAAACAACTGCAACATGACTCCGCTGTCAACATTTGGCAGGGATCTGTCCGTGTAGTAGTTTGGAAGAAGCACAAGGTCATG
This sequence comes from Aegotheles bennettii, assembly GCA_013398125.1. Taxonomy (NCBI): domain Eukaryota; kingdom Metazoa; phylum Chordata; class Aves; order Caprimulgiformes; family Aegothelidae; genus Aegotheles; species Aegotheles bennettii. Next base: position 65,373 of record VZRW01000092.1, read on the forward strand.
ACTCTTTTTTTTTCCTATGAAATATTGTACAAAACAATGAATTAGTGTACATGAATGCTTACGCACACCTCCACAGCTGGGATGTGAGTGGCTGATTTAATGAATTGTTTTAATTAATTCAGGTTCTCTGGAATTGACTGTGTATCTAGACCACGTTTCATCACATCTAGCAAAGTAAATGCCAGAATTCAGGTCCAACCTCCCTGTCATAGAAATCTACCTTCAGTTCCAACTTACATACCAAATACTGACTCCCTTATGAATTTGGCTGCTTCTGTGAATGTGGAGTTGTGTATATTTACAGTGCCTTTCCTTTTCTTGAATACTTGTGCCTTAGAGAGACTCAAAGCCACCCTACTTTTCCAGATGTGTGTTCCCTCCATTTTAATTCCTCTTGTTCCCCACTCCTTCCACTAAGCAGATACCCCAGGAGCACGGGGTGTTGTCTCTACCGGAGGGAGCTAGAGGATGAGCTGGCTCCACCCCACTGCAGCATTGTCCCTCCCCTGGGGCTGGGCTGCCGGAACAAGCCCTTCACGCAACCACCCATGCTTCCTTTGAAAATTTGGTTATTGCACTTGTGGGGGAGACCAACCCTGAAAACCAGTTGACCAAAGAATGCATGTTGTTGGGTCAAAAATTAATGAAAAAGGACAGTAAGTTTCCCCAGAGTTTTTCTTGGCTATATCTCCCATTGCTTCTCTTCTGTGTATCTCTGTGGAGATTTGCTTCATCAATTAACCTATTTTTTGATGCCATGTAAACCATCGCCCTGTCTCCTTCAGTTACTCTTTTGGAGTGCCATCATGTTGTGAGAGTTTGAGGACGACTATTAGCCATAAGGAGTGATGAGAGCCATCACATATGGATGAATTAAGAGAATCAGCACCTGCCCTTGAGGTAGTACCATACTTATTTCTCAGGTTATAAAATCTTGCAGCTGTAAAGCCAAAGCTGCAACTTTCAGGTGTCTGTTGCAGCCAGTGTACCTATCCATCTGTCCACGGGTGATGCTTTTATACTCAAAGAGAATTGTCTGTTGACTGTTCTCTCTGTAACTCTTGTCCATCATCACTGTGATATCTGAGCATGGCTACCACCCTTCACAAGCACTGAGAAATTTGAGCCTATTTTAGTGAAGTATTTGCCTCCTGCTCTGTATTCCCCAGCAGGTGGAAAACTACAGACCCAGCTTTCCTGGAGAAAACATGCAACAACAAGCAGCAGAGTTTTGCATCCTAAGGGTCCATAATTTCTGAAAATGACTGGTCACCTGAACTTGGCTTTACAGGTCAGCTAATAATGATGCAAGGTTTATGTGCGAGGACCCACCTGAAACACAAATGCATTGTGGAAGCTTCTGTTTTCTGACTTTGAGTAAGATTGTGGATTTGTGGCCTTCTCTTCTGTGAAGAAACAGAAGGAAACTGCATTAGTTTACATGGAAACTGCATTAGTTTACATATGTGCACCCATAATTTGTAAGAAAACCAGATGTTAAAACACTTGTATATCCCTGCATAAATCAATAGCAAATAAGGAGAAGGTTTCTGAATTTAGGATGCCTTTTTAGTGCCTGTTCTCAAAGGATTTTTCTTTCCTGAATATAAAGCGCAGTTTCTTTTGTAAAAAGAAAATCAATATGCACCATAAATGACAACTTGTAATGGATGTAAATATTAATTATACATTGAAATTCTGGAACTGTTTTTACTAGAAGCTTGTTAGCTTGTTAATTATCATAATTATCATACAAGGAGAAAGGGAAGAGTGAGAGGGAGACTGATTAGTGTTGGTAATTTGCCTCGTCCTTTCTGTATTGTTGCCTTTTTTTTCATTTTGGGAAAATTAATTCTGTGAAATTATCACTAGGGTGCTGTGTGCTCCAGGACACTTCTATACGATGCAGCATTGTTCTGGCAGAATGCAGACTTAATTCATGCTTGGCATGTTTCCTATCCCTCTCCTCCTTGCCATATTCAAGTCTACTGCTCTTGGGCAATGCCATATCGTGCACTGTTCTTCCCTCAAAATAAAACAGAAGTAAAATTGCTACAGACACACAGCACTCCTGAAACCTCAGGCAAATATGGGCTGACAGAGGAATAAAGGAAAATGATGGTGTTTAAGTTACAATAGAATAGAGGGAAATTACTCTTAAAGAGGCATATGACTGTTAGTGGATACCATTGGGAACCAGAGCTATCTAGTGTTTTGGGGTGGTCTTTGGGAAAGATTCATCCTCTCGCCAACTTGAAAGGACTCCTGCTTTCTCTGCTTGCATCTACAGGAGTTGGATAGCCCTGATCCTGAGAGAGGGGCAAGAGAAAGAAAGAAAGAAAGAAAGAAAGAAAGAAAGAAAGAAAGAAAGAAAGAAAGAAAGAAAGAAAGAAAGAAAGAAAGAAAGAAAGAAAGAAAGAAAACTCTCATATAACATTTGATTGTAGAAGAGTTTTAATTAACTCTGAGATAGGAAACAAAAAGTGAGTTTAAATATCTATATTTCATCACAGCAAAATTTTGCCTTTTAGGTTATTTAAGGTTCCATACTGCCTCTTGGGTTGCACATGATGTTCAGGAAAGATCTGGAAAAAGGTGGCTGTGAATCCACCAAATCTGCAAAGAATACCGAATCAGTCAAATGCTGTAGAGGCTGTGAGAAACTTCAGAGGCACCTAATCCAACTAGATGAATGGGTGACACAGTGTCAGACAAAGTTCAACTCTGTTCAGACAAAGTGTTGCACACTGAAGGGGAGAAAGAAATGGATATGCTCATATGCCTTACAGGGCTCTCAATTACCTTTAGTGGCTTGGGAAAGGCAGCTGAGTGTCACTGTGGATGGCTCAGTGATCATTTGGCTGCAGAGCACAGCTCTAATTCATTAGTCAGGCAAGATGTCAGACTGCAAAAGGAACAGTATAGATAATAATGTGTAAAATACAAGCAATTAATAATGTAAGTTGATGATGCATTCACATTTGGAATAACATATGCAGGACTGGTCACCCAATAATCCAAAGTTTCACAAGAAGCCTGCACCAAAACAAGACTGAGTTCAGAGAAAGGTGACAGGAATGGAAAAGGACATGTGAAATCTCTCACCTCAGAAGAGACTGAAAGGACTGGACACACTACTTTTTAAAAAGATGAAAAAGAGATGGTGTGGTATAAATACTGTAAAGGAAGGTTGTGATATGCACCTAGCAAATAGAAAACCTATCTGGCCTGTGTTATAATTCAGAAGCAAGAGAGAAATGAGAGAATTGAAAAAGCAGCAATTTCAGAGCTGATTAAGAACTGAAAATGTTTTGCACATGTATCATCAGCCTCGATGCCACCAGACATTGGTTGCTAAGCTTGTAGCAGCAAGTGGTTTGGCATGATAGGAGTGGGCTTGCAGAGTGAATGGCTGGTGCTGTGGACTCACCACCCTTGTCATGTGTCTTTGGGGCTTTTACACTGAACTAGCCCTACTCAGAGCCCATCCGCAGCAGCAACCCATGAGTCGCACTCCTTGGGTGCATAGTAGGGTTTGTTTTCATCTGATACAAATGCACCAGACAGAAATGAACACTCCACGCTGTGAACCAAAGTGTGGTACATGGGAACCATGAGAAGAAACAATTCAAGAGCACACCTCAGATCCAAACACAAATGCTTATTCAGATGTATCTTTTGAGCCCAAGAACATACTAAGACTCAAAGTGGCGCTTGAGATTTATGCTGTAAAAAAATTACAGAATTATACTAAAAAACCTTGGAAGCTGGTAGCTATTTTATTTTACTTTACTTTGCTTGATTTTATTTTAATTTTATGCTTCTTTTTTTTTTTTTTTTTATGAAGTGACAGTGAGGATCAAACATTTTGGGTTAAGGAGCAAGGAAGACACTAAGGGCAGAAGTCATGTTTAGCATGCATTTATTTGCAGAAATTTCTAGGGTGTTTCTTGTGCTACTGTTTCTTTATTGCTCTTGCCCACAGAGCAGACTCTGCAGTGGCCTTTGGAATGAAAGCAGTCGTATGTTACACTGAATCCAACAGATTAAGTTTTTTAAAATTATGTTACTCTTTTCAGATTGTCATAGATATTCACATCTTTCACAGAACAACTACAGCCAGGGTGAGGACACCTTACAGAAAGAGCTGTGGGTGAAGGGTGAACACGTGGGGCGTAAGATGACTGCTGCTGCCTGATCTAGTCCGTCAAGACACACACATATAGGACTGCTCTTGCAAATGTCACTAGAGTGGGAGCAATGCCATGTACTGAACACCCACAGCACAATGGGCACCTTGGTATCTGCACCTCAAGCAGTTCTCTACAGATTTGAAGACAAGTTCACGTTTCAAGAAGAGCTGAATGCATTTCAGTTAACCTCACAAGCTCGTGTAGTGACAGCTCTCCCAAACTTAGACTTATTTAACTGCAGGTAGGCATTGCTATTCTTAATATGAATGGTATCTATTTGTTCCTTATTAAGATTTTGTCTAAGTAATACTCTGAAACTATCTACCAGCTATCAGCTATCAACTAGTAAATGGGACCAGGAGAGACGAGAGTTGTCTCAGCTCTGATAGCCAAGACAGCACAACAATTCAGACAAGAAGTCTTCTGGGGGAGGTTTAGACCCATGTGAGGACCTTGCCAGGTAACAAAGGGTTTCTGCTTACTGAAGAGGGCCTGGGACCTCCTGTGCTGGGCTCAGCTGGACAGTGCTGTGGGGACAAGGGACTGAAGACAGAGGTGGGACGTGGCTTTGCCCAAGCCGCTGGGTGCCCAAGCCTGACAGTGGTTCCAGCATTTGAGTGACCGCAGGGGGGGCGTTTTCCTTCATGCATCTGCCCCCCACAGGCACTGAACATGGTTATAGAAGTGTGCAATATGTGTGCGTAATGATTTCTCTATTACCACTGTAACAGAAAGAAACCCAGCCCAGTCAGCTGTAACGTCAGGGAGGGCAAATGAAGACCACTGGGCTGTTCAATCTCCGAGGGGTCTCAGCAGTTCCCCCACAGCCCCTTCCTGCAGCCGGCGCATCCCGACAAAAGGTCTTAGGAAATTGCTCTGTGGAGATTGCAGTGTGACATCTGTAAGACGCACCTATCTCTGGAGGAGAGTAGCTCTGCTATAATTATTCGTGTCTGATAATTAACCAGGATGTAATTAGATATAATCACCCAGACAACAGTATGCACCTTTTTCAACAGACAAAGAGGAGGTCTTGTTGTCCACCTGTGTCTGATCAAAAGGGATAATAGAAGAGCAAGCCATTAGCGTGCACATGGTAAGAGAGCTCGGCCAGTGCTCCCATTGAAGGCCTGATAAGTGATACAGCAGGGCATGGGAGAAAATAATTAATTCATGATATTTTTTTAAACTGTCTTTACCATCATGATCTCAGTTGTCAGTAGCAAACCTGTTTGAATAATGCTACATTAAAAAAAAAAAAAGAAAAATAAAAATAGAGAGGAAAAAAGCCAAAGGAACTAAAAGAGAAGAGAAACATTTTCTACACTATCAGCAGGGTTCAGTGAAATTATTGTGTCCCTTTGTTGCAGCAAACAACAAGGGAACAGCTGAAATGTTTTGTACCCATCTGTGCATGGCACCTACCCAAAACCTACTTAACACAAATATGCCCAAGCCCACAACAAGGGCCCTGTCCTCTGCTCATCCAGAAAGACCGGGTTGTGCATGGAAATCCCCCATCCACAAAAGGAAGGCTTAAAAATGTGATCTGGGAGTCTCCAGTGCCTGCCTGCACCTTGCTCCGAGGGGTGGCAGCGGTCCCTTTACCTTAGCCCCGGGGGAGCTGCATGCAGCAAAGAGCAGCAGCGAGGCAGTGGAGCTGTGTCACTGATGCCTCAACACCCCGAGCAGTTTTGGTTGAATTGCCAAGAGCAGCCACTTTTGCACACAGCCACCAGCAGCCCCCTGCCCTTGCCTGCTGCTGTGGCCATGCCACCTCCCCCAGAGCAGAAACAAGCAGCTTGCCCCCTTCTCCATGTACAGTGTCTATCAGGCTCTCTAGAGGGCAAAATGGGACACCTGCGGTCATGTGCAAGGGGATGCCCCAACACCAAAAAGAGGGGGTTTACATGGTTCCTCTCAGGAGGGGCCGCTTACAACCTGCTCACCGAGGCTCGTGCCAGCCACCTGTAGAGACCTAAGAGAAAACATTTCCCAAAGGGAGACACGCATACACCTTTGCTGTACTGGACCACATGCAAAAAAATGCATGAACTGAACCTTTCTTAAGCAGGAGGAGATGGACCACATCCAACCCCCCAAATGTCTCTGAAGTAAGATGAATTTCATGCTTGGTTCCCAGCTCTGAAGGCTGAAGTGGACTCTGTTCTTATTCTGGCCTTCTGCCTTAGTTCCTAGATTTTCCCCCTAAACACTGTGCATAACATAGCGCTTTGAGTGATCTTTCAGGACACCAAAATATCACCAGTTTGTACCTGAACTGCAGCTCAAGGCTTTCTCAAGAACAAGGTCTCCAAATCAGAGACTCTGCTACACAATCATGTTTCAAATACAAGTTTTTCATATGCTTTACATTAGAAATAATTAGAAATTAACACCCTGCAGTAGAAAATGTTGTTAACTGGCTTTCCAATATATTCTGTGCTACATGCTCATAGCCTACTGCAAAAAAGCTATGCTAGGGTCAGAGTCAGAGCACTGAAATGGTCCATGTTTGGAGACAAAGAAGAAGTCTATCCCGAAGTCAGCCTCTTTCTAAACCACCTAGCCACTGCAGTATAATATTTTTCTGCTCCCAGGGTTGAACACATGGGTCTTAGGCTCTGCGATGATACCTGCACCTGCCCATGCTTGATTCACCCTGTTCAGGGCAAGTTCTGGGTAACCACCAGCCTCCATATCTGTGCAGGATGGCACCAAGACAAGCTGTCTACAGTCAGGTGTCTGCCTTTCAACCAACCTTGATCTTCCCTCATTCTTCCTTTGACACAAAGTTTTCTTTATTTTTCTCATTTATTATTTTCTCATTTATTTTTTATTCATTTTTCTGTTTCCTCTGGATTCTGCTGCTTTTTCCTCCAAGGCAGATTTGAGCAAATCAGGTTTTTATAAGCTCAAAGACAAACGTATTTTTATTATTGAAATCTCAAAAACATTTGATGAGACTATAAGCCCGGGTTTGCTACTTATAATGGAAGATCCCTTATCCCTGAGGTTTCCTGGATTCACCTGCCTCTTTCCATGTCTCCACCTTGCCATTGCTGTCTGACTGTGGGACCCTGACATATACTATTGTGAAAATGCTGCTGACAAAGTACCCATTGGAGACACTCCTTATCACATTAAGTGGAAATGTCTCTACTGGCACAATCAAAGTCTAAAAATTCACTTTTTTTAGGTATTTTCCAGCACTCACTGTGATTTGGGAACCAGTGCTGCTTTCATAGAAAGCAGATACAAGAGCAGCGTGGATACAGATGAAGCCCAGATCCTTTAAAATACTATAAACTATTCTTATGGCAGTTTTCCTGAGGTTTTTATATCAATACTTAGGAGCTTGGTTTAAGTCTTTCTAACATGGCTGAGGAGGCTGCCTTGGGTGGTGTGATCAAGGTGGCTGTGCCGGAGATGAAAGTTGGGCTGTATGTGCTGGGCACACTGCAGCAGCCACCCTGCCACTCCCCGCTTCCCTTCCCACCCACCTGCTGCTGCCCATGCTCTTCCTGCATCTTCAGGATAAGGATTGTCTCCCTCAAATTGAGACTCACTCTGCCATGTCTCCAAGCACCAAGGGGGGATGTAGGAGCTGTTATCATGTTGGTCTCCCTTCTCCCAGAAGCACCGAGCAAACCAGGCAAGCTCCATTTGGTAGAAGTTGTCCTCACAAGAGAGCCTCCAACTATGGTGCTTCACCCAGGATCAGATGCCCATAACTTTTGACATTTACAAGGCATCCTTGCACCCTCCAAAAACAACCCAGCCACTGCTGCTTTATAGCACTTTGGTCAGAGCACTGGAGGGGAGAGTCATTTCCACCCCTACCTCAGACATGATACAGATGCCTGATGAAGCACAGAAGAAAGCAGGGCTAATGGGAGCCAGCCCAATTAGCGCAGCATCCTGGGCAGGGCATTTCAGCTGGGCCCTCCATACCGCCCGCCAGGCAGGGTACAGATGTGCAAGTGGTGAGTGACAGGCAGAGGAGCTGGGACCTGACTACATTCACAGTCCTTCCCTGAGATTTTCCTGCTTCCTTTTTCTCTTTCTGCCCTTTCACCATGTGAAACACGCAGTGGGCTGTATGTGCAAACACTGACAGATGGTGACACTCGGCTCCAGCTCAGGCAGATTAGAAAGGGAACTCAGTGTTCAAGGGACCAATTACCACTCTGTCCCCTCGGGGAAGAGCATATCAGATGTTTACTGGGGGTTAATAATAAATGAATTGAAAAAAAAATTGCTCTTCGAACACCATATTCTATGTATTCATGTCAGCAGGTTGTAATTAGCTAATTAAATGCTTGGACTGACAGAATGGCCCCAGTGGGGGTTGCAACATTGCAGACCACTCCTGAAATATGAGCAGGAAACATCTTGGAATATGTAGGCAGGAGAGCAGTTAACACCTCACATTTAATGGGACACTTCTTCCTGCAAAGGTTACTGGGAGAGCTGGGAGGAGGACTTGGACAAGTCCTGCGTCTGCAGAGCTCGCTGCCAAGAAAGCTGAATGAGGGGGGCACACGCGATAAGGAAACACTCAGTCACGGGCTCTCAGCAGCAAGCAGCCATGGAGGAAAAAGTATGAAGCTTTTGAAATGGGTATGCAATGCAAAATGAATATCAACTAGCTGATAACTCCTGGCTCCTCCTTGAAAGGGTAGAGAGGCGGTGAGAGAGCTACCAGGAGGTGCAATCTACTATAAATATGGGTGCTCAACCATGTATGATTAGTTTGAGTCATCAAAACCAAAGCTACATTAAGGAATATAAAAGGCCCACCTTTAACCTCCTGAAGCAGAGGAAATGAGAAGGGACATTCAAACTCTTGGCTGCTGTTTGGATATTAGCTCATGCCACACGGCCCTGCCCTCACGGCTGGCCTCCAGAGATGAGAGCATTTTGTACCACTGGCATGTCACCATTGCTTGTTTGCTTTCCTGGCTCCTTAGTAGCAGCAGGGTTGGGTTCGTGAACAGCAAGACACCTGGCACACTATATAAATAGGGGAGCAAAATCCATGCCAAATTACAGCACAAATAGTGCATCTGTCTGGAATGTATCAAAAGAGGCGCTTGCAGCACTGGCAGTGAAAATGATACTGTGACAGGCTTTTCAAGCCCTAGGTTTCTGTGGTCCCATTTTCTAGACATACTGCTTTGGAGGCAGAAAAATGCTTCCGAGGAAGCAGTCTGGAACTTTGTGAGCCGTCCCAACAGGAGTCTGAGCTCACCCTCGTCAGGCACTTTTTGATTGTGGGAAAAGACTCGTAGCATCATGTGCTTAGACCTGCAGCCTCCCAGCATGTTGTATACACATGAGACAGTGCTCATCTGACCTGTGGTCCTGGGTGGGGTAGAGTGACTTGACTCAATGGGAGTTTGCCCTCTTCCCTTCCTTCTCCAGCCCTGTCCTGCTCCCAGCACAGCTTGGCTGGATGACGAGAGCTACCCAAGCTCTTGAAGTTTTGAACAATAATTTCTGAGAGATGAAAAGCTGTGTAGATGACGGGGGTGAGAAACATGTAAAAAAAGCCTCCAAAATATAAACCATAAGATATCTACAGAACATGAGAAATCAAAGGGAAAAGGGAATCAAAGGTAAACATTGCACCTTTCATTCATTACTGCATCAGAAGTTCAGGGTACACAAGGCAGCTCATTTGAAAAGGAATTTGTTATGTGCATTAGACAGCGTACCACGGCAGATGAAGAACCAGCATGTCAGGCCTGTGTGCTTGGTGATGCTGGTGTGCACAGGACTCAGGAAGGACCACACTCTGCCAAATCTCATGTGTATGAGGGCTCGCCTGCTGTAGATAGGAGGTGTCATCTGACTCCCAAAATCAAGAATGCTCTGATGAACTCAGGAGGTCTAACCAAGATTTTCTTTGCTGCAGCTGTGATGTTTTCCTCATGCCCCTGCTAGTGCTCTGTGCTCTCTGCTGTAAACATGCCCACCCAAAGAGCCTGAGAGAGGATGGCTGTGATACACTGCTGCCAGACTGGAATGTATGTTTGCCCTATGAAAGCTTGTTGATCTTTCCTTTTCCCTCTCACCGCATGCTTATTATGATTGCAGAACAAAATCACTGCTGTCCCATGTGTGCTGATCTGAATTGTCCCTGTCGCATGTCCTCCCACTCTTCCAGGGGCGGCCGTCCAGCTTCTGGGGTCAGTTTCAAGGGCATCTGTGAAGATAACCAGTTTTCTTTTTCTTCTGCCCCTGTATATGAGGGAATAAGGCAGGTTACTTTGCCCATTATTCATTCTTTAAAGCCTTTACCTTTGATGAACCAACTCCACAAAACTACAGTAGTACAGGCTCCTTTAAGGGCTTTCTAGCACTGACTTGTTGGGCAGATTATGAAAATAGCCTCTGTCATAGAATATTGGCCAACTGGGACAAGTTCAGCCTTCTTTTGTAGACCAGCAAAGTGGCAGAATGGGTGCAAATAAATCAGGCATTGACAAAAGCTTGGTAAAATGAAGGCTGAGTATGGGATGTCTCTTCCACACCAAGCAGAGTCTACAAGCAGCCTTTGCTCAGAGATGGTGGGGTCTGAGCAAGATGCTCCTTCATGGAGGTGCCCATAGGAAGCCTGCCCCGATGAGTCTGGATGTGAGTTTGTAAGAGTCCTCCCAGGCTCCCTCTGCCATTACCCAAAACCTGGGGAAAAACACCTGTCCTGAGCCACCTCTGATCCTGCCCTGCCCTGGGTGTGCTCAGCACCTCTCCAGCTGTGCAGGCCTGGCAGGATTCTCTGGTGCCTGGTAAAGCTAACAGACCTAAAACATGCGACAACAGGTCAGACACCCAGCTGGTGACTGCTGTACAAACGGCTTATAAGAGTGCCTCTAACAGAATAACAGGCTTAGCTTTTGGGTTTCAGTTCCCTGTGTAGTCACTGTCAGAATAATCCTTTGTGCTTCCCACTGTAGGAGTTCAGGTTGAATTTTTAATATCCCCCAGGAGCCATGAGGCCAAGCCACGAACAGGGAGTAGGCAACCTCAGCCAGCTGGCTCCCATGCACAGGCAGCTGCCGTGCTGCTGCCCACCCCCTGCCCATCACTCGTTGCCACACTCAGCCCTGCAGAGACACCCTGCAATGATGTCTTTGGCCCTGTTGGGATTACAGGCAGTAAAATATCTTCTGTGTGACTGTGTAGCAGAGAATGTGCTGTTTATCACACCCACTGAGCCCAGCTCACGTTGCCTCTGAGGATGGAAGGAAAGCACACAGCACCCTCCACGGGCAAGGAAAGCCTGATGAAACCACCAGCTCCTCATTACCAAGCTGTGATTAGCTAGTGCAATCCTGTTTAAGCATAATATTCCAGAAGTGAGTCATCCAACAACATCAGCTATGCTTATAATTGCTGTATCAGATAACCACATATATTTATTATTTACCAGCACATGCTTTATTGGCGTTCATTACAAACTGTTAAGAAGGTGTCTGTTTTAATGGCAGCCATGGAGCTAATAAGCAGGAGGTGAAAGGATCCTGCCCTTTGTCAACAATTTTTATTTCTTTGCTGTTTTTTGGGAAACCACATATACCATCCAAAAATGATAAGCCGCAGGATCGTGGGGTCTGCCACAAGCATGTCTGCCGTCACCTCATTTTGGCAGGGTATGGGGAAACAGGAGGCTGTGTGGGGACAAGCAGCCATGGAGGATATGAAGGGGCAAAAGGTGCCACCTGTGGACATGGCCAAGAGCGACCTGCCCCACATGGGATGATGCTGGGCCCCTGCCTGTGTGGGGACACTGTGCCCCCTCGGGGACACATGCAGCACCCTGCCTGTCACTGGCAGCTTTGTGGGGTACCACCAGCTGCCGGCAGCATGGCCATTCCATACAAGCAGCACTCAGCTGCTTTGTGTTTTTCAGCATTTTAGGAGAAACATGTGTCTCCCCTATCACCACCATCTCACACAGGCAAAACCATGCGGGGCACAAGTCCCAGCTGCCAGGTGAGGGGTGACGGGAAGCCCCTTCTCCCTGTGCTTACCCCAGCTGGTCTGCCTGTGCATCAGAGGGGCACCTTCGAGGCTCCACTCACTGGTGGGACACTTTCCCAGTACAAACTGGAGGTTTGAAGCAAAACCAAGAGAAACTCTTGGCAAAATTTCAGGTGAACCCAGGTTTTGGTGGCTAAGCCTGTGCTGCAGGTGCAGTCCTCCCACACCCTCTGGGTTGGCAGTGCAGCTCCTCTCCCTGCCAGCACACCCCATCCACAGGACCAAGAGATGCAGGGTGCTCCCCAGGTCTCCCAGCTCCTGTCCTTGATCCCCAAATATGAAGGGGGGGCATCCCAGCAATGCCCCTTCACTGCGTTCTTGCCCAGGATTGCCTCCCCAGGGCAGGGGGAACCAGCAGCACTGGCAAGGGAGGGCGTGCAGGATGAGGTCATGCATGGTGCAGGCTCAGGGTGGCTGGCAGCTGGTGCTGGGCTCACCCCGAGCCTGTCTCAAGGAGACGGGGCGACAGATGCAAGGCAGGCACTGAGAGTGGAGGCTCCCATTATTTTGGCCTTGGGCACTTTAGGAGCGGTGGCCATCTTGAGAGTCACCCAGCGTTTGGCCAGATCGCCAATGGTTTTGCACATTCCTTTTCTTTCCCTGAATGAATGGCCTAATCTGGCTGGAGGGCATTGCAAGGCCCAATAGCCAGTTTACTGCACCTGCTCATCTAGGATTGAAACACCTGCCGTGGTTGGGGCTTAGCATTTAAGTGCTGCTATTTGAAGACAAATCTTGTCCTTTGTCTCTGCCTGAGCCTCCTCCCAGCTCCCCCCTCCCCTTAAAAGAAAAAAGAGGAAAAAAAAAAAAGAGAAGAAGAAAAAGAGAAAAAGGCTGTGCTGGGTGGTTTTTGGACAGGGGTTATTTTTCCTCTAATTTCCCAGGGAAGAAGCCCTTGCTTTCAGTGTTAGGTGCAGTGCTGGGAAAGGTTATTCACATAGGCAAAGAGAAAGAAGAGCACTTTCTGTTTGCTCACAGCTGTTTAAAAGGCCTGTGCTGACATTAAAACATTGGTGTGTTTGTCAGTAACACTTGGAAGCGCTGCTGTATCATCCTGGTACCAGCAATCAATGCTATGCAATAAACTGATGGTTTTAATGAGGACAGATGTTCTTCTTCCACACAGCCTCCTACCTACATTTGACCTTTAAATTTTTTTCTGGTTGTTTTCTTGTGACAACAAACAGATAATATTGAGTCAATAACTAATGTGAGATTTACTTAATGGAGAATTAGAAGGAGGTTGTATAGTTTGTGCCAGTAAATTAAGAAGTAAGGAAAACAGATTTCACCCAACCAATGTGATTTCTCTTTTTTTTTTTAATTTTTTTTTTTGTGTGTATGTGTATTTGGGTGAATAAGACACTTCAGCTGTGTAAGGAAGCCTTGGTTTAGCAAGATTTGTTAATGAAGAGGCTAGAAAGATATGAAACGCACTAAATGGATTGGATGGGAGCAAGCTGATACATCTCCAAAGCTAACAGAAAGCAAAAACATATGTTTCTAGTGGCTCTCAAATGATGTGTTCTTGAACCAAGTTCTTTAACACTTTTACTAGTTATCTGGAAGAAAAATTAAAGACATGTTATGTAAAAGGATTGGCAGGGAGCAACGTTTGCAAGGGATGTAAGTGAGGAAGAGCAGGCTTCAGACAAGTGAGCTTGGCAGAGCTACAAGCTTGAGTAAAAAATGGGGAAACATGTCTATCTTCAGTGTAAGAGAAAGGGCTCCAAGCTCTGCCCAAGCACCTACCCCAGGAAAGGAAATCCAGCAATGCATCAGTCCTCAGTCTGCCAAAGTGCAACAAAATCTAGAGCAAGAAGTTGAAATCAGGTAGATGAAAGCTAGAAATAAAGGGTAGATCTGTAACACAGGATGATGAACCACTGAAATTACTTACTGAGAGTTGTGATGGATTCTCTATCACTGGAGATACTTAAATCACATCAGAATTTCCTCATCTCCTCCCCAACTTCCTCCCAAAAGAAATGCTTTACTTGATTCAGAGAAGTTTTACATGCTGGCTTACAGGGAAGATCAGGCAGGATGATTACACTGGTGTTGGTTTTATAGCCTATGAATACTTTTAATCAGAAAACAATTTTAACAGAAGAAAAACCCATTAAAATCTTGACCTTATTTCACTTTCATCTATCAAAAAATATTTGTGGGATCGTTAAGAAATACAGAGGGAAGGCTAGTTCATACATTTTGGAGATATTTTTTTGGCAACTATAATATGTTAAATAAATGGGAAGAAAAATTAAACCCAAAATAAGAAGAGACTCATTCATACAATGGTGGTCAGCCTGCAAAATTCTCTACATTGGGGGTAAAATAATGAAACAGACAGTTAATTTTTTGGCAACAGAATCTAATAAAAGAAGAACAGGAGGTCCTGGGTTCGTCTTCACAGTAAGCTGAAGCTGCTTTAGGGCACAGATCAATTGCTAGAAGGTTTAAGAAGAAATTTCTCAGACAAGTAGCTTAGAAAGAGTGATGTGTGCTATGGATGTCTTGAGAGGCATTCAGAAGCCCACTTCAGTTCACTGGGAGCTGAGCCTAACTCTGTTTTGTGAAAGACATCAGGAGTTTTATGAAGATTTTCAATCAGCTGTTTCCTCATAGAGTTTTATGTAGTGATGCCCTTGATTTCTTTGTGATCCTGGTATTTTTGCAGCTAAAGAATGAGGGACTGCCCACCGGGAGCAGGGTTTCAGTTGGAGCTTTCTGTTGTTGTCTTTGCCTGGAGCATCTAGCAGGAGGCCGCTGCTGGAGGTACGATGTCAGCTGTGATGTGATCTGGCACAGGTTTTACTATTACAAATTCCCCTGGCTGTTGCCTCTCAGAGGCTATACCAGCAAAAACATAAAACAAAATAAAGATCAGAGACAACTCTACTTACATGTCCTTAGCAGTACAGAGAGAATATCTTCATTATTTTTTGCCTGTGAGATTAATCATACAAGACTGTTGTCCTTTGCAATTGCCTGTGAATTTAAAATAGTGCTGTCTCATAGAAAATGATTCAAAGGACAAGAAATTTCATGTTGCTCTTCCTAGAGGAGCCTGTGTCTTTGTCATCTACATGGCGTAATTCCCCCCTTTCCAGCAACATGGCGCTAGGACGGGTTGTGTCCTTGATATACATGACTCACAAAACAGTCCATAGTGCCAGACTGACACCTCACTGACACCAGCATGAATTTCCAGTGTTACTCAGGTGTGAATTCACGTTATGGCATATTTATTACAGTGAGAGTCTCAGACTAGGTTAATTCTCAACTAACAGTTAAAAAAACATCAAGACAAAGTCTCAGTGGCTGTGAAGCAGAGGATGCTATTCATGTAATATACCATAGAGAGTTAATGGATACAGTGCAGTGGGTGGAAGTAAAGCCACTGCAGGTGTGTTTTTTAATGAGGTGCTAATTGGACAGGTGCAGATAACTAAAGGACAGGAGGGCTGCCCAGCCTTGGGGAGCAAAGAGGATTTTGTGCTGGGGAAGGCAATGTTGCAGCTGAAAGAAAGATTTATTTGTTTTTATCTTGACATTATCCTTCTGTAATCAGCAGAACATAAGGTTGTTGGCTCTAGTAATAAGGAAAGAGGTCTGCGTGCTGGAGGAGCATGTTGAGTAATGAAGGTTTTTTGGAGATAAGATTGGAGGGTAGAGAATGTGAGACCAGAGTTTGCAAGCTTGGCAAGGAATACAAGTGAATTATTTGCAAGGCTTTTGAAAAAAATGTGAGGCTTAAAGGTAGATCTGTTTGGGTGTTGGAAGGTGCTTCAGGGATGTGCAGTGGCAGCTTTCTTGACAGGGATAACTCAGACCCTACCAAATTAATGGTGTTTCTTCCCTGGAATGGAAAAGTGCATAAGGTAAAAGAAACACTGAGAAGAAGAGGTTGTGACTAGAAAATGGAAGAGAACAGAAAGGGATGTGTTCCCTGAAGCCTTCAGATAATCTATGCTCTCTCTTTTCTTTAAGTAGAGAAGGTGAGTCCCTATAACATCCTCTGTTCAACTATGTACTCCTCGAAGTTCCCTCACTACTTAGAGGAGAAAGCTATTGGCAGGAAAAGATGAGTGAGCATACTGTAACATAGTCTGTTATTATTGGTGCTCCAGGGGAGAGACAAGTATAAACACTATCCAGAACAAAGCTTTGCTGTGCTCTGCACTGAAGCAATCCCCTTCCCATCTGCTCTGACCCACTAGAAGGCTCACCGGTGGACTGTGCTGGCTTTTTTTTTTTTTTTGGCTTAAGAAGTAATTTGTAATTAACTTTCCTCCACCATGTTCCCTCCCTGCCAAAACAAACTTGTCAATAAAGGTCTGATGTATAGATACAAAAAAGATGTACATTTAATTAAATGTGAAGCTGGTTTGTGAGAATGAAACGTATGGAGAAGCCGCTAAAGAGTGTCACACAGAGTGTAAAGAGCTGGAAGCAAATGTTTGAGGAAAACATACAGTGTGGATATTATGATTTCAAGCCGCAAACATTGTGGTGATGAAGCAAATGGTAAAGCAAGCAAATTCTGGATAGTTGAAAGAAAATAAATAATCTGCAAGTTGCATCAAATTAAGGCCTGAGAAAAAACTTCATAAAACTTGAGAGTGCTGTGCTTAGGACACATGTATAGAGAAGCAAATCTGATGGGTGAGGTCCTGTGGGATGTTGTGCATGCTGTATGTTATGAGAGGGCTCCCTTTTCAAGCCTTCATTGCTTTACTAAACAAACATGCTTTTTTATTAAACATTTCTCCTGAGATGACAACTATTGACAATACATTTTCCTGAAGCACATGACAGTTATCAAGCAAATCGCTGACAGTCTGCAAAGTTTTCAGTATTATCTAGTTGCTGCAGAAGCTCGAGGCTGCGATGGGAAGCCTGGCTTCAGGAGCGCTTTAGCAGTTAATGTTTTTGCAACAAGTTTTTGAGCAAAATTTGTTAAGCATAGAAGCTGTGCTCTAGGTGTGAATTCAATAGCAGCATCAGTTTGGGGCCTGCTGTTAAACAGCAGTCTGGGGGGATATACACTCTCTGGGAAAATCATGTGCATCAGCAGCAATTTAGCGTCATAAAAGCGAATGTTAGGAGTCATGTTCATTTGAGCTTGTTTGGTGTTTCATGCACTTTTCATCTCATGGTACTAAAGAGAGACAATGCTGACTGGAAAAAAAAAGTTTACTCATTTCTCTATGATCTTCAAATGTGCAAACACTAAGAGGCTTTATTTTGATCTTTGTGTGGAGGATGTTGCTGTTGTGAAACGCTTGCATGCAATCCAAGTGTTGCTCTGACATGGTGTTTCATGAAGCTGAAATCAGCATATGTACACAACAAGGACCATAAAGCCGATTTTCTTACTTTGGGAGAATCACATAAAACATCTAAAAAGTGACAAAGCTTAAAATCTTCCACAGAAATGAAATCATAAAACAATCAACAGCAAAAAAGAAATAATTGCTCTATGTTAATGGAGATGTTATTTAAAAAAAAAAAAAAATAGCCACTACGTTCATCTTCAGGTGGAGCACCTTAGGAAAAACACAGTCAACAGTGTTGCTGTGGGAAAATAATTTTCCCCCATGATGAGGCAAACTTGTTTTCTGAGGAAAATAGAATGCAAAAAGAAACATGGGAACAATTTCTCTTTGGTCACATCAGCTAAAATGTCTGAAGGTAAACAGTCTGCAAATTGCCTCTTATCAAACACAAACAATTACAGTAAGATAGACAAATAACAGTATATGCATGGAAGTAGTTTAATTTAATACAAGATGGTATATATAATCTATCAAAGATGGCTATCTCAACAACATTCTCCATGACAACAAGAATTTGTACATTTTGTTGTTTGCTAAAACACAGTACTCATGAAAAGTAACAATAACTCGACTATATCAACTTCGACTGTTAGTTTTCATTAAATTTGTTAATAAGTGCTACTATTCCTGACTGCTGTTTTCTTCATCAGCAAGAAAATAAGAATCTTATGCTAAAAGCCAAACAGACTTCCTATTTCTTTCCAGGTCTCTCAGACAGAGACCCACAGGAATGGTGGTCTGGAGGGGCCCCCTAGAACCCCTGGAAGCACAGCTCCTGACAGGCGACTGTTTCTGCTCCCCTGAGACTGCATTTGCTCACCCCATGCTTAAACATGAGTGAGGAGGATTTTAGTCTCAAAAGATACCCTGCTTCAATGATGTAAACAATAATTGTACCAAACCAAAGAGTCTATTGTGTCTTTCTAATTCTTATATTTTCCTCTGCATAACTTTCATCTCTTTTGTTATTTCGTAATGAGTTAATCTTGTCACTCTGCCAGAGGACATGAGGAATAGCTGATCCTACTCATTAAGATGACATCCCTTTACATACGCCTTGCTGGCGAGGCAGACCAAATTCTGCCAGACTCTCCCTGCAGCTTTCTGTGGTTTCTGTACTTCATATATTTGGCCTGCCTTCTAGTATCTGCCTTCAGAGTCCAAAGTCAGGCTCACTATCCCAACTGAGACCTCAGATCACTTTATCCTTGAAATGAGTATTTTCAATGGCTGTGATAGGATGAGTGTCTTGACTAGTTGAGGATGTGGTTTTCAACTTTAAAATACTCTGCAAAGCGGCATTGCACTTCTTGCTCAGTTTAAGGTGCACAATAGCCACCACATCTTACCAGCAATGCTTCTGTTTACCTAGTCTGTGCACTGGAAACTTTTTCTTTTCTGTTTCCAGCAGCAGACAACATGACAAGATCAAGACCATTGTGGGACAGACCCAATTTTGATCATATGAGTCCAAGCAAGCTGGCCCTCACCTCTTACACTCTGTATTTTGCGTGCTAATTCACAATGGTACCAGTATCAATGACCCACCGGGGCTCTGGTCCTGCTGGGAAATAAGGGCTGCCACATGGAAATAGCTGTGTGGGCTGCGCAGCTGGCCTGTGGTCATGGTTTCCAGCACTTGCTGATATTCAGTACCGCAGAAGCCATAAGATGTGGAAAGCCTTGGGTGGCCTGTAGCACTGCTTGCCTCCATTCAAAGCTGGTGTTAAGGTAAGGCTGGCATCACTAGCCCTATTCCACACTGGTAGCTGCATCTCCCAGTGCAGAGAAGTCACTTTTCTCTCATACTGCACTACAGACATGATTCAATGTGGTAAAATGCAGGTATAACCACAACAGACCTTTTTATCCTGTGGTCCAGAGACTAAACCAGAGCTGCCAGTGGTTTTGGTGCACGTACTGCAGTCACCAGGCAGGAGATTATGACATGATGCTGGGCTTGCACTCCTCTCTCCTCACTCAAGCTTTCTAGGTACATACTGCCGAGCTCCCATAAACGTGGCTCACTCCCCATTCCTGGGCTCCTTTGTGCCATGTCTGCGATTACTGCAGGAGATTCTGTGGCTGCTCTGTCCCACCTGGGTGGTCCTGCTGCAGCAATGGCACAGTGTTTCAGGACTGGGAGGAAGCACTGCCTGTGGTTTCATCCTGCCCAGGAATCCTGGTGGCACCTCCTCAAGTGCACCGACAGACAAGGGAAGCTGATGCTGAGGGCCCAACCTCTACCATATATGTGCTTAAACTGGTAAAAGATGCCTTGCTTGGCCCAACAGGAGTGACGGTGTCACCACTAGCCCAGACCCCCTGTGGGAGGGATGGGCAGCAAAGCCCTGATAGCATCCAGGATAGGATGAGAACAGGACAGCCAGTCTTTCTGCTTGCCCATTGCTTAGGTGGTACCAAACCCTGCCCTGGCATCAGCGACCCCAGAGCAAATCCTGCACCCCTGAGCAGCTAGAAGATACTGATGCTAGTCAGCTTAGGTTCTTCATCCTTTTAGTGAATCTGGAACACTTAAAACTTTTTTGTCACTGGTCTGCCATGTATTAGCATAAATAGAAAAAACAAGATCTCTTTCCACTGTCCTCTGAGGAAAACACAGTAGATGCATATGCCAGTTAGGATAAATGCTGCGGTACTTGCAAGCTCACCCTGGAAGCCTCGTCCTCAGGTCTCCACGGTGCCCACCTGTTAATATACATTGATGCACATCAGGTATGCACCCACAGAAAAAACTGGCCTGTGGAGGGACCCATACCCTTCAATATTCTCTGCATGTCACTGGTCCCACTACCTGAGCGACCACAAAGCCTAAGTATGAAGCACGGCAGTGCTGTGCCATGGACTGTACCAACACAGGACAAAAAGGCCATTCCTCCCCCAAAAATGTGAAACTCTAAGCAGTAGCAGCTATCAGGGGTGGATAGATAAGAACCAAAGGTGATTCAAGTCCCCCCTCTGCTACCTTACCTTTGCCTCCACCTAAGAATCTTGCTGAATAGTGTTACAGCATGAGGTTAGGGACCAGGGAAGGAACAGATCTTTGGGGTCTCCATCATCTCTCTGCATGACAACTTTTATAACAAAATGGTTTAAGGCTAAAAAGCAAACAAAGAAGCCAAAAATATGTCTCATTTTCAGTATTTCATGATTGAAAGCTTAAACATTATGATCATGAAACTTGCCAAACACAAGACTCAGCTTGGATAGTTTTTCTCCTGTTCTGCAAAGTAAAATAACTGGAATCTGGTAATCTTCCACTAAGAGCTAATATTAAAAGGTATATTTAAAAATTGGTTTCAAATCCTTTTGTTCCACTTAAACTTATAAATATAGATAGTGCCATTTTAAACAGAAAATTGAGCAAAGCATCAGCAGGAGATTTAGCCTGATTGCTGTGCATCTTTAAAAGAAAATGCTGTGCATGTTTAAAAGAAAAACACAAGCCCTGTGACATTCAGTTTTTAAGAAACCCAGTTTAATTATCTTTTCCCTAATTAAGGATTTCATTATAGGGGATCACATGATTTAATTATATCAATACCCCAAAGACCTGACTGTGAACATAAAATGTGGATTAAAAAGATGCCTCATCACTTAATTACCTGCTAGATTGGAACAGATCCATGTTGTAGGTCAAAAGGGACATAAAATGCAGGCTTCTGACTCCCTCTTTGTTGTGCATGAAGGGCTCTGCTCATGGGGAGAGAAGGAGGGGGGAGTGCTCTTGTATGTGTAATGGGAGTGATAATTACCTATGAGCAGTTTTCTAAGCATATATTGAAATAGATAGATATATTTTAATTAATTTATTTATTTAAACGTTTAGTAAGTCTGTAGTGGACGTGAGCTACATATTGCAGCTTGCAATCTAGTGGATGCCTCTGTATTTTTTCCTCTCAGTGTATAAGGTCTTGTCTTTCAGAGAGAAAATGTCAAGTAGTGCGAAATCTTAAGCTGGGGGTTTAGCTCCTCTCGAAGTGAGCAGATGAGTAGCCAATGCTGTAGCAGGGATTGGGGTTGTCTCTGTCACACCAGCACAAGGCCTCTGGGACTGCCACACTTCTGGAGATTACCTGCTTCTGAGTAGCTGGGACTAGAGTGGTTGAAGGAGGGGAGGAAATCTTTTGAGATCTCAATATAAAGCAGACTGACAAATTTTAACCTGCTCAAACCTTGCTTGCTACACACCCCTCTTCCCTACCGTCTAACCGTCTCCCAGACACCATTCTCAGGAGGGAGCTCATGGAGATGTCTTTGGTAGGGAGTGCCAAACATGCAGAGGGGTTATCTCTGCATCATTTGCCATGGCCTAGTTTTTTTCCTGTCATTGGAAATCCCTTCTTACCTCCTTCCATGTCTCTTACAAGCTCCTCCCTAGTAAACCTGAAAATTTGGCCTCTGTACCTGATGATCGCACAGAACAGAGCATTCTCTCAGCAAGAAAAGGTCCTGTGGAGGCCAAGTGCAATTTTGTCAGTGCCCATAACATCATTGCATGCCATGGGCTGAGCCTGTTGGAAAACCCCTACAACATACCTCCCTATGACTTTCTGAGGGGGCTGAAGGGTTGCAGGCTATCTACTCAAGGTTAGCGTTTTCTCTTCCTACATGTCATTGGAAGGCTATCTTCCTGCATCACTGCTCAAGCAGGTACCCTGCTTCTTCCCAGCACCTACAAGGCCATCAGCGCTCTTGGGGCTCTGGCAGGGACAAATTAGGCAACAGGTCCATGGTCACTTTGCTAGTGTTAACACTGCACTGCCCCAAAAGCCAGCTTTGCCTGAACCTAGAATGCTGATGTGGAGAATTACTCTTGAAGGAAACAGTGCATAGCCACCAGGAAAGCTGGTCTGCAAAGAGAGGGCAGGGTGCTCCTTTTCCTAAGGAAGACACTTGACTGTTAAATTAACATCTGCAATAGCACAGTGCCATGGGATGAAGACCTGTTTCTTTTACTTTGATTTGATCTTACTTTCCTAAGCAGGGAAATGCCCCAGTGGCAGCATTGCTGCAGATGGCATCACAAAGCCCCGGCTGGCACCAGCTGAGTTGGCACAGTCAGATTGTCATGTTTAAGTTTGGGTCTGTCTTTTCTTTTTTCCCTTCTTTGCTGTGCTAATAGCATTTCTACTACCATATAAGCCTCAGCCAGCTCCCTCAAAAGGACAAAGACTAATATAAAAAGTAAATTTCCTTGTCAGTGGCAAAAAAGTGGGTTACAGAAAAAGCTAAGTGATGTTGGTCTATTATTTTAATTCCTTCTTTTTCTCCTCCCTCCCTCTCTCTCTCATCCAGGCTTAAAGGGAGGCTGGAATTGAAGTCTTGGGTCTCCAGGGCAGTACTGAGTAGCAGTGCTGCTTAATGGGGCAGCTGGTGGAGAGAGCCAAGCACATGTTTCCTTTGCAGTTTTCATCTTCATACTTCACAGGGCCCAGGGACTGATTGATGGAATTCTTTTTTTTTTTTTTAAACATAGCTTTCTCAAGGGCCAGAGCCTGACTCTCTCAGCCACACTGAACATATGTCCACATATTCCCTTGGGCAGTATTTAAATGTGTGCATCCATGTGGCTGTATTTGTTTAGTGTGTGCTCCCACTGATCTAATGGGACCTTTCCCATGACCCATTGCTTCCCTAAGTTTGCCACTTGCTCCTGTCAAGCGAGAAAGGCTTTAACTTGGATGTCTGTAGTGGTAAATGAATGGGATTTTTTTTTATCTTTTCAGTCCTTTCGACTGAACCCTCTTGCTGATGGATCATCTAATGCAGTTTAGTTGAGAACACTTCCTTGTGCTGTTAAAAAAATCCAAACCTAAACAGACCCCATCTGTTACAATCCTATGTCGATTTCTGTGAATGCAGAATTTCTCGGGCTGCTCTCTGCTTGTTAATAAGCCGTCCTCTGAGAAAACATTGTTTCCTAGAAAGTGCCCGGTAAGATGTGCATTGCTTGCTACACTGGACACCTCTAATGCTAAACTTCTTCAGGAAAAGGAAAAGCAGAGGCTGCACATAGCACTCACTTCCCTTTGAGGAGGCAGCAAGCAATTCTGCATCATATTTAACTTTTCCAATGCAAACAACTCAACAAGACCTGAATCAGAATAAAACTCTTTAAGACATTTCCAACATACACAACCTGCCTGAATAATACTGATACTGCTCAGAGGATGAGACTAGAAGCAGATTGTTTACATTTCCAACTATTACAGCTTTGTGTGGAGGCCTGATCATATCATACCTTTGCTCTGTCTGTTTTTTCATCTAAAAGCTCAGAGAATCCCACATGACGCATGTGAAGGAGGTGTGCAAATGAGTGCAGAAATTGTGGCTGGCTTGATATAGGTGACAAAGTGAAAAACTGTGTAGACCTTCCTCAACTAACATTTGCACACATCTAAGGCTGTGCAAGGTAATACCATATATATGCAAAAAATATATACAGTATAAATTAAAAAAGAGATTAATTATATTGTCTAATAGAATTCTTGTTTAAGAGTGGAGCTTTCCTGTCCAGCACTGTCCCTGCCCTAAAGGACTTAGGTGATACATTGGAGGGCTGAGAGCTGAGACAAACTGCCTTCACATCTCTGCCAAGCTGCACATGGGACGCCTCTCCTCTGGCCTTCTGGCAAATGTTCATAGCATCAAATCATACCAAATCTTGCTTGAGGTGAGGCAGAGATAAAACTTCCTATCTCTGTGCCATGGGCGTGGGTTGGGCTCCCTCTTCCAGACCTCTCCACATGGGTTGTGCCAGCAGCCAAGAACAGCATATGGGAATTCATTCTGGACATCGAAATGTCGGCTATGGACCTAGACTCAGCTATCTCTTTTAACTTGACATAGGTTGGGGATAAAATCAGCTGAAGAACAGGAATGAATATACAAAATGCAGATTGTTTGTTAAACATTGTATTTTCTATCAAGTAAGAACAGTTTTACCAGCAATATCAGTAGGAAATATGTCATGAACTGAGAAACAACACAAGAGAACTCAGTCATTTTAAGACTAAACTGACTTCTCCTAGAAGAATTATTTACTAAACAAGAGAACTGCAGTTATATTCCCACACATGGGGCCAACTTCCCAGTGCTGCTTTTCAACTCTTCCCTCCTTCAGCCTCAGCTTGTATCTCTTCATGGGACTTGGTACAATGGAAGCGTAACCTGAAAACAATATGAAAAAGTAGCTGCAGTCTGTTAAAATGGACCCAGTAACATACTTCCAACTGGATCACACTAAAAGTCAAAGTGAGTAGGACCTTTGCAGAAGGCCATTGAAATTAATGCAGCAGGTACTAACACCCGGAAGACTCCTGGCCTCTTGCTATGTATTTGTTACTTGTGCTCTTTGGCTTTGTCATTCCACTTTCCTACTACTCTCCAGCACCACAGGATGATTTGTCATGATGCCCTCTCTGCTTTCCCCTCTCATTCTCATTACCCCAGACTGCCCACTCTGCCCACCCCTTCCCCATTCTCTCTCTAGTCTTCCCCGTTTTTCTTTCTCCCTTGCTAACATTTAATCTAACTTAGCATCTGCTCCCACAGCTGTTCCCACAGGGAAGGGCTGGGAGGATGATGCCTCATGCCAGCTTGTTCCCAAGGACCAGTGCTGTGTTGCCTCCTGGACACCCAATGTTGCCGAGTCACAACGGTGACTGAATTAGGGGTTGGGATTTGTTGGCTGCATCTATACCACTAAATTAAACAACTCAGAGTGCAGGCCCACTGGAACACAACAACCTACACTGATAAATACTTAATTTGTCTCCTGGCAAGGGTGTTGACCCAGTCCAGCCAGGAGCAGCAGATAGATCCCTGACACAGCCCACGGCTTGGTAGGGAACACAGGCAGCTCAGATGCAACCAGCAGCTTCCGACAATTGGAGAGTTTAGGTGCATGGACTTTGCTACACCACATTACTTGGTCTCAGAACCAGGGAATGGACCCTAGCACTGTTTAGCTTGCTAATATAGTGCAGCTGTTGTGGCTCATGGTGTATCAAACTTCTGCATTAATATTGTGCATTGCTCAGGTCCAGCGCAATCAGCAAAAAGAGAAGTGGTAACACACGGGTACACATTTCATAGAGGTTTTCCCCAAAGCCATCTCTTACTTCTCACCAAGGCAGTCATGTTGCCTCCTGCAAGAAGGTTGTAAAAAGCTTTGCACAGCAAACCACCATTGAGCAAATGTGGAACACAGCTGCTATATCCAAAGTGCTTCTAATAGTTGGGATGGTGACCACGATTAAAACATCATCATCATCACTATCATCAGTAATGACCGATGATAGGACAGGGGGCAATGGTTGCAAACTGGAGCATAGGAGGTTCCATGTGAATATCAGGAGAAACTTCTTTACTGTGAGAGTGACAGAGCACTGGAACAGGCTGCCCAGAGAGGTTGTGGAGTCTCCTTCACTGGAGACATTCAAACCCCACCTGGATGCGTTCCTGTGTGATGGACTCTAGGTGACCCTGCTCTGGCAGGGGGGTTGGACTAGATGATCTTTCGAGGTCCCTTACAACCTCTAGGATTCTGTGATCTCCATTTCTAACATATTTCTATATTTTTAATGTCACATTCTGAATTCTTTCTCTCTTTTTTAATGGCAAAATTTCAGAGGAAGCACAGTCACTGCCAAAAGCACGAGTAACAGAAGTTGTCAGGTTACTTTAGGGACTGACAAATGACAACATGTTATTATACCTATGGTAAGTCCTACTGTAGGGATGCTATCATGTGATCTTGTGCTGGGATATTAATCACTGGTGGTTTTGTCACTCAAAAGGAAGCTTAAGGTGATGGATTAGCTTATTTATCCCTTCCAAGGAAAATATTAATTTTCAAGTTGACTATTAACTTTACTTTCTTTAATCTGGTGAACAGCGCACCTGCTGGAAAATACACTGGGAATGAGAGACCAGTGTAGCATCCTGATTTTGCTAGATTTTTATGCTTTGTTTTGTTTTTCTAATCTTTTTTTTCCTAGGGTACTGACCCAAAGAGTTTAGCAAGCACTGTTGTATGCACAGGGTACCTGCCATCACCCCTCCACACTGCTGCCTTCAAGGATTCAAGGCTGGTCAGAGAAGACAGTTGATATGTGCATTTTGGAGACTATTAGTTAGAAAACTTCAGAGGTACATTCCAAATACAGCTATAATGGTCCTGTCTTCATGAGACAGGAAGAAAT
The DNA here is from genome assembly GCA_013398125.1 of Aegotheles bennettii. Classification (NCBI taxonomy): domain Eukaryota; kingdom Metazoa; phylum Chordata; class Aves; order Caprimulgiformes; family Aegothelidae; genus Aegotheles; species Aegotheles bennettii. Next base: position 92,187 of record VZRW01000092.1, read on the forward strand.
GTTTGAGCATCTATAGTCCAGCTGGGTTTTGCACACTCTAACTTGGTCAAAGAAGCAAAGCAGAGTCTCCTGCTGGTTGTAAACTTTCCCCTCAGAATATGAGGTATAATATAACCCCTTGGTATGTGCCATAGGTATTTCTTCAGTCAAAATGACATCATAAAATGAGGGAAATTCATTACTAATTTCATCAACACTTTCACCCTTGTATCGTTCGTTAAATCTGATTGGTTGCTTAAAAAATATCTAGGCTGGCTACCTAAACTGATGTCTGAAAGTTGACTAGTTAGATAAAACCTCCCCTCCCATCAGCCCATGTTGATTGTGTTAATGACAGTAATGAAGTTTCAGCTCTTGCTTGCATCTTACACAAACCATTCCATTATCTTGCACTGGGCTCTCCAATTTGGATTTTTAATATAGAAGCACCATGAAGATCTTTCTGAGTACATCAGTGTCTCCTGTGCATCAAGATTTATTTTATAAAAGTCAGAATGAATGAAGTGATCCTAGGCCACTCCTTTGGCAACTCTTGAATTCATCTGGTCTTCTGTAGTAGCTGCTGCTGAATATCTTTCTTAATCACTCTTGCAAAAGAAAAGAGTTCTGGTTTTTAACTTCACATAAGCATGACATCTGTCTTTTTACCAAAAAGAATTTGCTTTCCAATAACATAAGGTAGTGGAAAATAGTGCAATTAAAGTTCTAAATTTTGACAAGGGGCATTCTCAATTGCTTGGATCATGAAGGAGAAAATACGTTTTCAGCAGCTAGAGAAGCATCTACCTTTTACAGTTTAAATAATGTTCCCTCATCTTTGCACCAAAGTACTTTGGGTGCCTTTTAGTTTGTTAAACAAACAGCTCTGTTAAAATGAAGTAACACCATATGCGCTCAGGATGCAGCAGTTCTGGGGATGCTGCAGGGGCTGATTCTGAAGTAAAGAACTGACCCGGTTGTGGGTACCTGAACCCCAGACCCTGATCCCCTAGCTGCTATTCATGAGGGATACTCCTGGTCTTATAGCCCCTATGTTAGCCTTGTCTTTCATACAGAGCATGCTCAGTCTAACATTTTTTTTTTTCAGTATCACATGCCAATCATCTATTTTCACTCATTTTTACTGATCCATTGAAAATGTGGTTCTGTCTCATTTTTCTTGGCTGTCCCAGCATGCATTTCATTCAGAGTCTTAAATTCACCCATATTCAGTAATTTTTGCCTCTGTTGATAACTTGAAATCTGTTCTATAGACCTGGACACAACGGGGATGTGGAAGCACAGGGATCTGTCAGTGCTGCTGGACTCTACAGTAGTCTCTGGTGGGGGATTTCTCTAACTCTACCGTGTTCATGTCTTGTGATCATTTCTATGCAATGGTGGCCAAGATCAGAAATAACCCATTTTTAGGCATTTGTTTTGATGCTGAGTGAAATTTACCTTTCCTTAAGTCCATTTGTCTCTGGTCTATTTCAGGAGTAGGATGTTCTTTGCCAGTACCTGCTCTGACCCCACCATTCACTGTCGCAGCCATCTTCTTCCTCTCTGCCAAGTTTGCCAGTCATTTGGGCAGCCTTTATTTTTCTTCTCAGCTTTACTGTTGGTGCCTCTGTCTAAACTAAAGAGAGACTCAGAAAGGCTACCAGGTCACTGTAGAGCAGGATAAGACCCAACTACAAATCTCACAATCTGGTTTCATCAGAAAGTGGCTTGTTAAGAGTTGTGAAATTCTCTGGGCCCTAGATTAAGCCATAATAGTGCAATACAATTTAGTTTGGATGCAACTGGTGTGATCTTCTTTTGGCTTTCTGTAAGGAAATGGCCATTTCTAACACAGAGAAAGGCTGCTTTCCCCTTGGTAATGGGCAATTTTGCTGTGTCCTTGCAATGTGAAATATGAAGTACAAAGGGAATGCTGAACGTAATAAGTCAAGCAGAGTAACTCTTCTGTGCTTGAAGGTCTCTCAGCTGAAGAGATTTGTCCAGGCTGGGGCACCACACTTCCAGAGGGATGTGGACCAATTGGAAACAGTCCAGGCAAAAGTGATGAGAGAGCTCAAAAACATAACCTATGAGGGAAGGCTGAAAGAACTGAGGTTGTTTAGAATAAAGACAGGACTAAGAGGAGATGCAATAACATAAATGCAGCTATGTAAGTGGTTGCTTCCAAGAGGAAGGAAATAAACTCTTCTCTATATTGACTGTGGACAAAACCAAAAAATTGGGCTGTAGAAGAGGACTGCAGACGGATGTAGCCCTGGCTCTCTGATCAGGCAGAGAAGTGGGCTGAATTTGCAGATGATCTGACCAGAGGGGAAAGGGCTCTGATCAATGGCTCGGATTGTTCCTTACCAGTGCAGTCCACACCTGCAAAAGTAATGTATTCAACCCAGAACAGAGAAGAAGCCTGAGGCTGGAAGAAATGATGACAATCAGGCCAGCTGTGGGGAGAAACAAAATGTTTGTTTGGACAATTTGCATCTGTTGCTTTTCTTAACCGGATAAGAGAGTACACTATGTAATATACACACACCAGCCTCACTTACCGACAAGACTTAAAATATTTATATCACAGACAAACAATGCCAAGGAACTCCCCTACAAATGCAGTGATTTAATAAACACAGTACTGCAATGTAGCATTTATCTTTATTATATATAATCAACTGTTGCTTTTACTTGGGTAGAAACAATGTCAAACTAGCCAAGGTAAGATGGGAAGGTTGGAAGGTTCCCATTTCCCCAGCCCCAGACATACACACCTTTTTGGCTTTCAAAAGTACATATGGGATTTCAGACTGTGTGAGGCACGGCTAAGCACTCCCTGCTCCGGCCCCACAAAGGACTGTGTCTCACAGACCTAACATGGTCTCTCCTAGCAGACAGCTCCTCTCCTTTGTCTCCAGCAGCCAATAAGGGTAAACATCTTCCGCAATGACACTGAATTAAGCATGCAGGTATGTATCTAAGTAAAAGATGTGCATTGCTTCCCTAGCAAAGATCAGCAGGATATCTTGCTGAAAAACAGGTTACTTCTACATGAAGATCTTTATTTTGGACAACAGGCATCAGGCCTCAGACAAATCCAACCCAGTGCTTTCAAATCACTGCCATGCACTATACAATATTTAAAAGAAAAAAGTGAAGGTGTTGCACTGTGACTTTAAAGACAATTAGTTGCTAATCATGTGATAATATTATATAAATCATTTAGGGAATGTTTAACAGAATGAACTATCTATCTCAGATGCTTTTTCTCCCTGAGCAAAATGCTATTAATACATGCATACACACACACAAAAAACCCAAAAACAAACATGAGAGTTGAAGCAATGGGCATTTGTCAAGGGTATTTATATTCTCTATAAATGTAAGCATTTTTTCATATACTTATGAATGTGATCAAGTCTGAAGCTTTGTCTTTTTTCTGTAGCAATGGTTATGTGGCTTTCTGCCTTCATATAAAATAGAGAATTGCCCTGAAGAACATTTCATCAAGAAACCACTGTTTTTAAATGAAGCTTTGCTTCTGAAGAAAGAACTTCACAAATAGCTCCAAGGTCAGAGTAGAAGTTGGTGCATTCTTCTTAGTACTTTTCAAGACTTTTTTGCTTTCCATTCTGATTGAGTGTTCACCTAGACAGCAATTTGTTTCATGTCACAGCAGGCATAAAGTTGCCTAAATGGACATCACCAGGAAAGGCATTTACTAAATAATGCTGAATGCTTCATAAGTATAGACACCAGTGTAATCTCATCACAAATTAACTTAATTGAAATCAGAATAGCCTTCTCCTGAAGGGTCATTTACTTGTTCTTAACTGATCTGTTGGGAAAGTACCTGGCTGTGGTATCTCCAACTGCAAGGACACTGAGATCCCTGGAGAAAATGAAAGGATATTTTAAACTGTTTGTGGATAACCTAAAGTTACAAAACACTCAGGAGTAGGTAAGATTTTCAGGGAGACCACTAGCATGTGCTGTCATGGATTTCCAGACAAAGTGGTCATAAGTGGTCTTTCCACCAGCCTCTGGTGATTTTCTGTAGCAGTGCCTGTATGTCACTTGGGTCTGAAAGTCGTATGACCGTGGAGTATGAAATATGCCCTAAGTAACACCTTTGGACAAGTGTCAGGATGGCTTTTCCAGGCTGTGCCAACACTGTGGGACTAATGTGCTTTTCGGTGTGCAGCACAGGAGTGCTCCTACAGGGGCAAGAGCATGCTGCATGTGGCACTTGGGGCAGGGAGACTGCAGAGCAGCCTGCACCACTCTGCGGACATGGGTCTCTGTGATTCAAGATGCATTCATGATGCTCCTTAACGAGGCCACTTCCAGCAATGTGAAAGTGATATCAGGAAAATTAAAGATAATAGTGAGCAGTGTGGCAGAACTACAGCACCAAGTCTTCTGCAAAGCCAGGTTGTTATTCAGCAGCAGAGGAGGTACAGGTGAGCCTGTTTAAAGATTTCTGCTTCTTCCCCAACATCCCAGATACCTGCAAAATCTGTTCTGACTCCTGGCTGGTGCTCAGAAGAGCCTTGGGATACCCCATGAGGCAATGGGGAAGACAACAAGGAGTTCCTTTTTCTACAAGGTTTAAGAACAGAGCTTCAGACACCTCATCCAAGGCCACCCCGCAACAAAGCAAAGGCCACCAATCCAGAAGAGACTCATCCTGGCTCACCAGAGGGCTGGCTGAGGAACACCTCCATAACCATTGTCCTCAGTCACAGGTAGGACAGACAGAGTCAGTGGGGCAGCCCTGGGGTACATCCTTGTTGACTCATGCCATGGGGACAAATGCTTAACAGAGCAGTGACTCCATACAAGGGGTTTCTTCAAGGTCCAGACACTGTGCAAGTGCTCTCAAGTGTTGGGTAATTCCTGAAGACTGATGAATATCATATCCTCATCTGCTTTGTGTCCATAGACACCAAAGTAATAGTTCCACTGCAGCTCCTGAAACCTATGTTGTGATCATAGATGTCAAAGACACCTAGAACAGGGCAGGGAGAAAGGAACACTATCAAGGAAATGCAGGATGGAGGAGAAGGATGTAACAGCAGCCAAGGGTGCAAACCAAGCAGAGACAGCTGGCCAAAAGCTCGGTGCCCCCAAGGCACACTCACACAGCAGCAGAGCACAGGCTGGCAATTACTACCAAAAATCCTTCATCTGCTGCTTGGTGTTTTTACTAGAAGCCCATTGTCATGTCTCAGCAAAATGTGGGCTGTGCCTCATCAAGGCAGAAATGTGTTTCTTCCTCCTTTCCTATTTTGATGTATTTCACTTCCATATCATCTCCAGAGGGATCATTTAGCCTGTTCAAATGCCTTATTGAGGAAGGACCACATTGTTCTTCCAGCCCTCATGCTGCATCGGAATGTGCCTCTTCCTGAGCACCACCACACATGGCCAGCCTGTGATAAAGCAGAGGCGGTTTTTCTCTCATTGTTTCGCCTCGCCTTCACCTTTCTCTTCCCAGCTTTATTTGTCTGAATACTAATTTGTGTTTATAACAAGAAGTGGTTCCCGCACCTCCCCTTTGTCACTTAATTGAAGGGAAACCGAGCAACAGGTGGATCTCAGGAAATATCATTAGTCTCTTTCGATTGTTTTTGGCACTTCTTTGAAAGAAAAGTTCAGCTCAATGCAACTGGCTATTCGCTGTTTCCAGACTAATTACTGCAGGACCCAAATGAGGAGCGTATTGGAACATGTCTAATTTAAAGAAGGTGAGGTGTTTGTCTGGCTTGGGATTATTTATGGGCTTAGAGTTACACAAGTAGTTTAGGAGTCTGATGAAGCTGAGCCATATAACCAAACCCATAAAGGAAAAAGAATCCCTTGAGTAATGCATAGCACAGATATACAGTTCATACAAAGAAACACAGCCAGCCACGAACCCGCATGTTCACATTTATATAAGGACTTCCTTTTAACGTAATCTTTTGTTCACGGAGTATAGAAACAGTGTATAAGGACAAAAATATTGTCCTATGTTTGATTTTGAGAGATGCCTGTTAATGGAGACTGCAAATGGAAAAGAGAAGCTAACCAGAGAGAATTCTGCCCCAACTCCTCAGCTCTCAAATCTAAAAAGTCACAGAGAATGGGGAAGGATGCTAAAGAAAGCAAGCAGCATGATCCTTCAGCATGTGGCTTTATCCCAGTAATTTCCAGTAGGACAAAAGAGGCAAAGCTCACAGTATGCTCCTTCTATCACTTTGTAGACAAAGCTCTGATTTCTGCTATTTTTAAAACCAGAAGCCAGGGGGAATATTTCACCATTGAAAACCAGCCAAATGCATTAACGAAATGCTCCACCTGCTACAAGAATGTAGGCAAAGGGCTGGATGATGGCAGCTCCCACTTGATGACCAGCAATCAGGATATGGCTTACATGTGATATATAGCTATTACTGACCACCTGAAAATCCAAATTTGCCATGTGCTTTGTAGTTTGAGGCTTGCACAACTAGGCAAGTCAGAGGAAAAGATGAGAGGTGATAACATCTTCTTTAATTTCAAGGGTAGGATGGTAGGTACACAAAACCTAGAAATGCAATGAGTCCTTTAAATTTTAGTAGCTTAGTGATACTGAGCTCTCATCATCATAGTCTGAAATGTAGCTGCTTCTTTTTCCTCTCCACTGAGAAACTGGGAAGCTCAGCATAGAAATGTTCTGACATGCGATGTGTCGTGGGATGTTTGGAGTAGGAGTAACCAGAGGGTGTTGACAACAACAGGGCAAGAGGTGATACAGCAAAAACACACACACACTCAAGTACAAAAGCTAGGAAAGCCAAGGACAGTGAAATCATGATCAAACAAGTATTTCTTCCCTTGACACGGGAACAGGGATGCAAGTAGAAAAGCCCTGGCTTTTCAGAGATGTCTTTATGGCTTTATAACTATAAATACCCCCTTTTTTAAAGGATATATTTAGGAAGCAAAATTGTTCCCTTTTTGTGAACAATCTATTTTACAGGGCTTAAAAATATGTCAAGGTTTGCTGCAGTAAATCCTCCTCATGCTGTAACTGAGTAATGTAAGCAACTTGGGTTGCCGTTTAAACAATTCCCAGTGTGTGGCATGGCCAGTGCAGTTTGAAATGCCTCTGTCTATCTAAACAGAAACAGATGTTTGAACAGCAGAGCTGTGCAGAAGTCATTCTTCAAACAGTAGATTAAAACATCTGTCAGGACCATTGGATGGGACCAGACAAGCAGCAGCAGTATCAGCTGGCCCTGCCAGTCATGTCTACCTCACCCTGGAGCTAGAAGGGAAAGGACGGGGGGATTTCAGCTGGTCTTTGCATGTGACATCCTCTTATTTGCCATGTTTCTCCAGCCATTCAAACAATTACAGACCTGGCTGTGCAGAACAACTCACAAACTCTCCCAGTCTTGCCTCCTATAGCTGAGGTCCTCCAGGTTTTTGCTTCTCCTGTTAATGCCTTTTTCGTCTACTGCTGGCAGTCTGTATGAAAGCTGTGAAGTGTTGGTGACGTGCCAGGTTACACCATTTTACAGTTATTTCCATATGCCCTTCATGTTTCAGCATTTCACCAGTTTAGTGGCATTGCAAGCAAATTCTTCAGGACTCATTGGGTCAAATATATGACAGCCGACTAATCTCCTGCAACTTGCCAGTAGGAGCTGTGCCACAGGCAGAGTATTCATTTCCAGCTGAGCAAGAGTCCAAACCAAACCTTTGGATTAACACCTCTTTTGCACTCACACCCACTCCAAAATCTGAGCCAAGAAACAGATACAGAGTCAAGAAATTGTTCCAAATTTTTTGGTGAATCATGTCAAAGCTCTGGATCCAAAGAGTCCCTGAAGGATACCATTTTTACAGTCTGAATCAACTCTCTGTTTCCAGCCCAGATTTATTATTGCTTCTTGTTTTATCATCCAACAGAATTAGCAGGGACAGCCCTACCCTCCAGGCTGCTCTTGTCCAGGTAAAGCTGCTACAGCTGCATTCCCAGCCCCTTCCTTGTTCGAGCAAGCTCCTGCCCAGTGTGCCCAAATTAAGGTCCGGGCCAGGTCTGCCTCCATGGCTTCTCAGGCTGTCCCTGGGGAGACCATCACCACTGCTGGGACACCGGTGCTGGGGCAGGCGGCACGGGGTGCCCTGTGAAGTCAGTGGAGCTCTTCCTTCCCTGCAGTAGAGTTGCTCTCCCCCCTCGTTCGTCCCCCAGCAGCCATTAATTGTGGGCTCTAGCGGCAGCAGATTACCTCACGACAGCCTGGCAGATGTGCTTTTGCTGAATAAATAAACTCATTTATATGACTGTAATGACTGTTGCTTCTGTGCTCTCATCATGAAAACTCCAGCCTATATACAGCAGTTTATAAACAAAGCTGCTTTGCCTTTATGGAAAAGCAATTTGTGGCTGAGGAGTCTCGGCTGTGACTCGTGCCAAATAGAGCTGGGGCCATTTCTCAGGAACAGGTGTCCGCATCATTAAAGCCACCACCCCCCTTGGCATTAATTGCTGTCCCTGTCGGCACACTGAGAAAAGAGACCGGGGTTTGTCTGGGCCATGGAGACTAGCCTGGAGGTAGCCCCTCTGCCTCTGGTGTTGCCAAGGCAGGGAGAAAGCCCAAACCCCATGGCTTGAGTGATACGCAGTGGCCTGGGCAAGGGAACACCAGGCTGGTGAGACACTAGTGTTCACAGGAGGGAGAGAAGGAAACTCCGTTAGATGGAGCAAGTTCATTAACTTCCCCCTTTCATTCTGTATTTATTTTAACTGTGTCCTTACTTTCCTTTCTTCTTCTTTGTTTCTTCCCTTGATTCCTTCCATGTTACATTATTATTATTGCAAAAAGGAAAAAAAGCTTCACCCTTTATTTTCTTAGCCTACTTGCATCTTCAGACCAGTAAACTGCAAGTAAAAAACATATTGTGCCCCAAAAGGCAGCGAAGCACATGCATGAAATTTGCAGAAATAGAGGCCCGCTGGGCAAAATTCTCTGTGCAGCAGGTTTCCCTCTCATCCATCCTAATTGTTGGAGGTGAGATCACCTCTCCCACCTGACCCCCGCTGGGGGACTTTTCTCCACCTCTGTGGCCCAAGTAGCCATGTGAGCCAGCTGCGCATCACCACAAGCACAGAAATAAGTGGGAAGCTTGCAATTATTGGCACACCTTCCCCACAGACAGTCGTGGTGGTTAGCACCACACACAGTGGTGTGTGCCCCAGGGAGAAGAGTCATACCACAGAGCCACCGTGTGGTTGCAGTGACTTCACCCCGCTAATTGCTGCGAGGCAAGAATGCATTGGTAGCATCTAGGGCTTTTAGGTTGTATCCACACTACAAAGTACACAGGCTGAGAGTGATGTTTTAGTTTATAACCAAAGACAGGATGGCTGGCTTCGTTACATGCACTGGTACCCTTTAGTTAGGGGATTTTTGTACAGATGGGAGCTGGGTTGAAGTAAGCCAGGGTTCTTCCTGAAACACAGATCCTCTCTGAGCAGGGTTATTCTCACATCTACATTTAGCCAGAGAAACAAATGATTTCTCAATCAAACAGGATGTAGCTGCTCCAACAAACTCAGCCATAAGTGAGGCCTAGGGAATGTGACCATGAAGACATGGGAGCAGCAAGGAGCCTTTCCAGGGCGGGAGTAAGGATAGCCATCCATGGCAGCTGCTGGCTATCCATCCATGTGACACCTCCCATGTCCACACAGCCCCTGCTGGGTCAGTAACAGGGATCTGACACTTGTCAGCCCACCTCTGTGGTGGCTGCTGCTCAGAGCCAGGATGCTCAGCTGCCCACACACACCAGTGTGGGGCAGGGGCTCACCACCTCCTCTCTGCCCTTGCCTGTGGGTCATGGCCACACGCCTGCCAGGCTGATGGCAAGTGTTTGTGCAGCTGCCTAAAGGACTAGGGATAATCGTCTCCCTCTCCCCTCTCTCCACTCTTCAGCGCTGGGCAGTAGAGCGAAGGCTGCCATGGGCTTGCAGCAAGCCCAGCAACACCAGCACCTGCTGACGCAGGGTGAGTTCATCCCGGACCTCGCTTACCAGCTCTTCGGGATTGCTAAGGGGCACAAAGGAAAAGAATTAGGGGTCAAAAACGCTTCCAGGGACAAATGCAGCAAGCAGTATTTTGTCTTCCATTAACTCTGCTGGTTTTACTCTCTGCAGAGTTAATTACAAATCAGTTTAATTGTTCTCTCGCTTGATAACTTTCTAATCTCTCAGAGGCCTGCTGCACAGCAGGCTGTAAGGTTATATTTTATCACTTCTCTTTCCATTAACTCTAATGTGTTAGTCTGTGGTCTGCTTCCTCCCTTTCTCCCCTGAACATTAACAATTAAATTGATTAAAACCAACTTTGGCAACGGCTCTGTTGAGAACTTTCCCTCTGCTCCCTACTAGCTGCAATGGCTGCCATGTTGTCGGGTCATGAGACGCGACTCATGTACCCCCTACACCTTCCTACCCATCACACCACCAAGCAAGGCAGAAACATTGCTCAGCGGTGCATGAATGTGCAGGGAAGTGAGGGATAGGAACAAAAAATCACTCTGAAGAATGTGCCTTAAAAAAAAAAAAAAAAGTAGAAAAAACAAAACCCTTGGTAACCTGCAAGATAATTATAAAAACACCCCTCAAGTCCACCAGGAATTCAATCCAGGATGCTTTCCTACAGTCACCACTGACTGGCATTTCCCCATCACCTTTCCCCTTCTGATCAGACCATTTAGTGTAGTATTAGCAGTAGCTGCGTCTTTTGGTGCCCAGCTGGATGCAACAAAGAGGTGGGAGGAAAGTGCGCAGATCATTCTCTTCTCCTTTGTAGGTTGCACTTGGGTCAAACAGCATGCAGACCACCCTTGCAGGATACAGAGGACCTATGGGTCCTTCAAACACAACAAATGCTACTCGTTGGATGTAAGAAAGAGTGATATTTCTTTATAAAAAAAAAAATGCTGAGTTCTCCCATGACATCCTTGAACACAGCACTGAATTGCCTCTCCTTGTTCTGGATCATGCCAGTAGCTCACTGACTGTGCTCCATGCTTAAATTTGGAGGTAGCTGTATAGTATACACTTAATTTTCGACTCTACCAAAAATCCTTCCCTCAAAACTTAATCCATGGCAACATTTCTTCCTTGGAAGATCTGCTTCATTCATTGGTTCACTGGTCTGTTTCATGGAGAGGGAGGAATTGGGTGCACAAAAAAGATGATGCTTGTGAAATTTTTTGATTCAGCTTTTTGAACAGAATAATCTGCTTTTGTCTCTGGTATGATGTGTCCTATGTTCACTAGATCTGCTTTGTTTTCCTTGCCTTACTGAGCATATCCATCTCTTACTGTGACTGGTTTAGTTTCTGCAGGAAGGGATATCCCAGAGTTAGGAGACCATCACAAAAAGCTTCCAAACAACTTATGGTTTACATATATAGTTCAACTCTTGACTGCTGTAAAGTTCAGAAGAAGCCTTGTCACTCCAGTAAGCTTCATATTGTGACCTAGAGGACAAGGAGAGTTTGTTTCATCCCCATCAAGGCGTTTTCAGGCAAGGGTAATGGCCGGAAGCTCCCAGGCTCAGTCACAGGGAGGAAGTGGAGGGCTGACCAGGTGTCTTTGCTATGTACAGAAGACCCAACCATCAACAACCTTCCTGTGACCCACCAGCCTTCACCAGCCTCGCTGAAGGGTCACAAATAGGGGAATACTATATGTGACCTGACTCGAGCTGTTTTGTTGGATGAGATCAGCAGCATGATCCATTACCATCTGATAGTGTTCATTAAGACCAGATATGGATTTGTTTCTCTTTCACCCTAAATAAGTGTGTGATCACGGAATGAGACTGCCGTCTACTGCGGACATGGGTCAGGAGAGCATTCTCTGCTGTATGGGCTGTAGAAGGTAAGTAAATCAGAGATCCAAATAAGCGTCACCTACGGGGTACCCATTCTGGCCCCAAATCACCCAGTGACACATTGCCATCACAAAACAGTTGTGCTGCAGAAGCCATGGGTCTGATGCAGAAATTAATGTGAAAACTTTTCACTCTGGGAAGTTCTGTAAAATATCTTACTAAATGATTGTAACAAACTCTTCAGATTGGCTTATCTGTGAGCCTGAAAACATTTTGATGGTTTGGCAAGTGTATCTTTATATAGGTTACAGTAGCTTGCTGATGTCTTTTTCTTTAAAAGCTAGTATGTTATTTTAATCCACGTTTTTCAGTCAAGCAAATAATTTAAATGGGCACATGGCCTTAGGACATGCCAGATCAAAACTGTCACACACTTTCGGGAAATCTGGAACCAGATCCAAACCTCATAAGTTATTATGGTAATTGTTAAGGATGCAAAACAGACCACTGACTTAATCACTCCTGAAATTTGTAACTATGTTTGGATCCGAAATCTGACTGAGATTTTCAACAGCATTAGATGGCTTGTTTTTCAGAGATACATTTCTCAACATTTATGAAAATCAGGCCTGAAATCAGACATCAGTTTGACACACAGACACAACCCACCTCCAACCACCCATACTTTTTGAAAATCTTAATTTCCACTTAATTCTCAAAGCATCAGGGAAGAAGCATTTGCTAACCTCCTCAGCAAAAGAACACTTCATAATAGCAACAATTGTTTTCTTTTATGTCAGCTGTATTTTTTAGAGTGATACTTTGCTTTTTCTAGGACTTCAAGATTCTGGAGAAAATACCTATGATGTTAGTAAATTCCCAGGGCTTTCAAAGTATGTGGAAGGCAGCAAATTAATTTGAAAGCTTTTTCTTTCATCAGAAAATAATGCACTGGGATTGGTTACCTATCAGCTAGTACCTAAATCACAACAAACAGATGTATCCATTATACCCTAGAATGCATCTGTGTTTTCACACTTGGGAGCCAGTCCCTCAACTTGCGTGCCACACCAAGACCACCAAATGATTCTTTCTTGATTGAGATTTGGACAGTAGCTGCCCTCATCATTCAGCCATTATGCTCTCTGCACAGCTGGAGGTGGCCAAGACACCAGGGCACATTGTGCTGCACTTTGAACAGCAGGTCTAAAGGAGATCATACAGATTAATTCAATGCTTGTTGTAAACTATACATGTGTCTAGTAAATCCTATGGAATTATATTTAATGGATTTGTTCAAAAAGTGGTTTGGGGCATTTTTTGACATATTGCATTTTTGGTTGGTCACTGGTAACAGGTTCAGTGACTGAAGATGAAAACATCAATTTGCAGTTTTGTTACTGTTCCAGACTAGGCTGTGTCATACACCAATATCAGCACAGTTACTGCAAGAGTTACTCTTCAGAGAAGTGTGAGCCATTTTCTGTCTTGTTTCACCATGTAAAACAGAACTTCTTAGAAAAAATCCACCATGAAATCTCAAAAGTGACCTTTACTTGCCAGTTACCATTCATTCATTCAAGATGAAAATATAGTAGCACTTTTAACAGGTGCTAAAACCTGGATCTCTTGATTTCATGTTTAAAGGCCAGTTTTTATGCCGTTGTTCTGCCTGCAGAGGATTGCATTATTCCTCAGAATAACCTTGCTGCTATTAAAAGATGGCAGTGGGTGAAAAGTCAAAACCCAGGTGAACTTCTGGCTTTAAAGACTTAGACCTGAAGTGAACAACTTTTGGGAAGGGGAAAGTGAGGAAGCAAACAGTTGCAGATATCTAGGAAGCTGATCATCAGCCATGATTTTCTCATTCAGTTTGGACTAAGTGATAATTATGGTTGTTCTGCATTCCAGAGAAGTATATTGATCTGCTGCATGCAGCAGCACACAGCTGAAACTACTGTCTGACACCCTGAACTTTCAGCTGTTAAAATTTTCTGTGCAGCCTTTATGCCATCCCATCATTAAATGACAGAGTTTTCAGCATGGAGTTGGCAGCCATAGCAGCCACTTTGAGCTTTGGCAGGAATACTTAAGGGAAAGAGTCTGATAAAAATGTCTTCTAAAATGTACCTTCATGGAATTGTTTTCTGGGAAAACAGCCTATTTTGGGCTGATTGGCCAATGTAAATGTCAAGGAGTAAATAATCCTCATGGTGAATATCTAGCCAAGAGTATTTTCATAATTTAAACTTTTTTCATGGATCAGATTTATTTTTTCTGGCCACCTCTATGAAAACGTCATGGTATAAGTCCAGAATAACTCCACAAATGTCTACTGAGCTACACAGATTTAAAAATTGTGTAGCAAAATTGACATGGTGCTGAGAGAGCTGAACAGCACAGCCCTAACACGGTGAGATTGCACAGGTCCTTTCAGCCTCCAGACACAAAAACTTCATTTATATCAACAGTGACTTCTCATTTCCAGTCTACAGGGTGCAAAGTCAGTCCTGGCTCCTGACTTCACTACCTATGTCACACCAAGACCCACGAAAAATAGTTGTATTAAAGTAAAGCTACTCTTCACATGCCTGCCTGGCTGGTTGCAGGGTGTTTAACTCCACTTTCGTCAGCCTTCAGGGGCTCCTACCTGGAGTTTTGCTGTACCGTGTGATGGTGTGTTCCTCTAGAGAGATCTCTATTTAACGGCTGCTGAAATGATCCCTGTCTACATTTTATAGCCTACAAACAACTTTGAGGGTGTCAGCTTTACATTAGCAAGGGAGGAGGACAAGCCCACTTGATACCTATTTGTTTTCCTTGGTTGTGACTGTGCTGAAAGAGGAGAAAACAGAAAAGGGTTGTCTTCCCTTGTCATTTGTCATATCAAGTTTTACTTGTCTTCGAGGATTATGAGCTGAGCGTTGCCTCCTCTCTTTGTGCTTCATGTGTGGCTGCTTTTACATGGATCCGGTTGTGGGTTGATTCCTTTGTAAGAACTTTGTGACACACAAAAGGGAAAAAGGGAAAGAAAAAATCCCCACCCACTCCGGGACAATCTATTGAACTTTGTTTTCCAATTACCTAACAAATTGCTGACTAAGGACAGGATAGGGCGGTGGAAATATAAGACCTAAAGGCACTGTACATTCCTCATCTGTAATGACCAGAAAAAGTGGGTGTTTGTTGGTGGTTTTAGCCAATTTGCAATTTATCTTGGTTTTCACCCAAGCAGGCTTGAAACCAAGACAAACATTCTTTGATGTAATCTAATTGCGACTAAGACCGTTTGCATAAAAGTTTCACAGCTAGGATAGGAAGAGGAAAAAAACCTTGAAAGCATTCCAGTGGAAAAGTCATGTGCACTAGGCTTTCGGCTGTATCAATGGCGCCCAACAGCCCATTGTTTTAGTTGTGGCTTAAATTAATACCTGATAGCAAAGGAATTAAAGCCCTGCTGAAGTCATGTATTCACTTATACTTGTTTTTTTTCCAGTCATGTTTGTACTGTAATAGCTTCAGGTAAAGAACTGGGAAAAATGCCCTTCCCCTGTTTCTATTCCCACTCCTTTCCAAAAATATATTAAAAAACCTTGAAAACTGTTCCCGAATACATTAGCCAGACCAGGCTAACTTCACAAATTAATGAAACTTCACATTGCTGGTGAGGTTGGAGAAAGAGTCTGGAGAGGACTGCAAGAAATCCTGAAGTTGTGCAATGCAGGTACAAGAGGTGCCTAATTTTTTTCATACCACAGAGCTCTGGATCTCACTATTCTGAGGCTATCCCAAAAGCAGAATCAATGACACAATCAGACACAGCAACAAGATGTGTATTTTAAAGATAATGGAGGTTCCTCTTCACCAGCTGCCCTTGTCCCAGTGTGTGGAGAGACCAGGCTTTTAAGGTCAGTGATGAAAAACAAACATGTTCTGGTCTGAACAACTCTGAAGATACAGCAAAGGCATACATGCACTGCTGTGATTCATAACCTACTTCTATAGGAGTCC
Organism: Aegotheles bennettii; assembly: GCA_013398125.1. Classification (NCBI taxonomy): domain Eukaryota; kingdom Metazoa; phylum Chordata; class Aves; order Caprimulgiformes; family Aegothelidae; genus Aegotheles; species Aegotheles bennettii. The sequence continues at coordinate 108,065 of VZRW01000092.1, forward strand.
ATATGCACAGTAGTAATGTCAGTCTTGGATTCTGATTCTTCTTTCCCATCCAACCCATCATCTCTAAATTACACCAGCATAACTCTAATAAAAGTCAGACCAAAGGATTTTTTTGTGTGTCACAAGATCGAGAAAGTGGAAGCAGATCGTTGTTGTGCTTGTCACTATAATACATTTGCTGCTGTAAGCCATTATGGTTTATTTCCCAGTTTTTTTAACACAGATTCCTCCAAATTCCCACTAAGGACTGTGGCTAGTATGGTACAATAAGCAATTTCTGTACTAGATACTGCAATTTAGCTTTCAAATTGGCCTGAAAATTTACTACCCTAGGTATAAAATCTGCTCATTTGACCTTTATACTTAATGATAATTAAAACATCTAGTGATATCTTACCCTCCTGCCAAAATAGTTCGTCCTCCAGGCCTGTGTTTGAGTGATAATTTGCAAGACAGCAACTGTGATTTCCCGTATGTACCTACTACTGCATTATGTTTGCAAAATTAAAGACTTGAAAAATCAAAATATTAACAGTTTAAAACTCATTCACGCTATTTAGAGGTGGGCTGCTCTGTAAGGAACAGGTAGTATTCTGTCTGCCAGACACAAATGTTTCTTAACTAGGCTGCTAAATTTTACATTTCCGTCTACAGCAAGAGATTTGAGTCTTGGATGGTGCCTTCTCTTTTCTAATTTCTTCCATAACCTAAGTGATGATGTGATTTTGAATTTCATTCAGAAATTTCTTCTCTTTGTCTTCTTCATGGAGACCTATAGATAGATAAATTTCTTTCCTATCTAGTGGATTGTTAACCAGATGGCAGCGTGAGGAGGGTGTGTAAAAGGATATCGAGATCTCCACATTCTCAGTTCTTAAGTCTTTGTGAAATAAGCTCATAATGGGCTCAGTGATAAGTTCAGGAGAATTTCTCTGCAGATCAGTAGATGGATAATACATAACCTGTGTCCTCTAGGTCAACAGAAGTGACAACTGAGAGAGAGTACCTTAACAGCCCTGAACATTACAACCCCAAAGAAATGCAACACTAATTAAATCCAAGGGATTTTCTAGGTGTTACTGTTCTTGCAACATTCTCCGCAAATTCTGAAAAGCTACTAGTTTTGCGAATAATGCCTTTATAGATTAACACTGCTGATTAATAAGAGCTGTTATTTATGGTGAAAATCACACAACTGCTGGGTCTAAATGCTTCTTTGGGGCTGGAACCTTTCTGTACAGAAAGTTGTTGTTGGGAAACAAGGGACTGGTGTGTTACTGTAAAGGATAGGTTGTAAAAAGGATGCTTAAAAGGGGCCCAATATGGTTTGGATCACAGCCAAGGTCTTGCATAACAGGATGCCTTATAAAAGAAAGGCTTAGAGGGGTATGGTTAAAAGACAGGCATTTCTTTTGAGCAGAGATGTGCCAACGGGAGGTTCACTGACAAATCTTTGTTCACTATTATGTGTGCATATAATTAAAAAATGTTGGTGTTTGCAGCCATTCCCAGATGATGTTGACTGGTTTAGAGAATCACAGTGAAAGAAAGGAAGAAAGGAAGAAAGGAAGAAAGGAAGAAAGGAAGGAAAGAAAAGGAAAGAAGGAAAGAAGAAAGAGAGGAAGGAAGGAAGAAACGAAGGAAGGAAGGAAGGAAGGAAGGAAGGAAGGAAGGAAAGAAAAGAAAGAAAGAAAGAAAGAAAGAAAGAAAGAAAGAAAGAAAGAAAGAAAGAAAGAAAGAAAGAAAGAAAGAAAGAAAGAAAAAAGAAAGAAAGAAAGAAGGAAGACACACCAAATGCAGTTCAGCCAGGGATATTTTTCTGTGGGTAAACTGATCAGATTTTAATGTCCTTCAAGGAGCAGATGTAGGAATTCCTCCCAAACCTTGCAATCAGGAGCACAGCCTTCGAAGTTAGATGTGATTGTTAATCTGGAGCAACTGTCTCACAAGGGTACATAGCAGCATGATATCCATCCCTGGGTAGTCAGACAGGACTTCAAGGGCAGCAGCCGTTTGCATCTAAAATGCAAGCCAGGAGACCTCATTGGAAGCTAGAGAAAAATATCTTTGTAATGACAATGGAGGAGAACTTTTAACTGCAGCTTAATTTCCTGGCAAGCATTTGAATTTTCCTGATTTACATTTAGAATCCACTAATAGTATTTTGGAGCAGGGTGTGTGAAAACACTGTTTCTGGCTCATCTCCATTTCTAGAGGCAATACTTGGTGTCATTCTCCAGAAACCACACATTAAAAGCGCAAAATTCCCTCCCATTCCTTGGGAGGAATATAGGACGNCATCAGGGCTCAGTAACTGGAAGGAAAAACACCTCAATTAAATATTAACACAAACTCTTTATGATTCCTTTTCACCACCATTACAAAGCTTTGTCTTGAATCTGCTGCTGATTTTAGTGCAATATATTCAGGCTTCACCCAGCACCTTAGGGAGAAGGTCCTCTGCCAAAGCCCTGTCAGACCCAGGATCAAAATATTAGTCCTGTACAAGAGCCACGAAGCAGGGCTGATGTTCCCCAGCAGCTATAGTACAAGCCACCCTAACCTCTTAGTCTATACATGCCTTGCTTCATGCAGTTGGAACATGCCTACACCTGGCAAAGGTTGTTCTCTACAACAGGTTTGGTCACCAGCCTTTCCTCTGGTCTTTGCTGCCAGAGGACAGCAGCTACAGCTCAACACTGCAGTTCTTACACACAGGAGGGGTAGCCCTGCTGCTAGTTTCTACTAAGAGTAAAATACGGATTATGCAATCGACCACTGCCCTCTGTAAAGATTCCTGTTTTCTGAGTTTTAGCAACAGACCAAAAGGGTGAGGCCACTGGGATTTCACTCAGATCACAAACAAAACCTCTGCAGCTGCTGCTATTAAAAATATGATGTTTTAAAAGAAGAACTAAAAATATGCAAAGTGGCACATCCAGTACACTTTTTTCCAAAAGGAAACCTAGGAGTTGTGTTAAAATAGACCGATGAGAATACAGTGTGTGCTTGGCTTCTCTCAGTACATGGGACACTAGCCACAAGCTTCATGGTTAAGCTCTTCAGGGATCAGGAATAAATACAGACATGAGTATACATAGCCTAGACATGGTTTATTCACTCTATCAAAGAAACTATAGTTTTTAACTTTGTCTCAGACAAAGTAGTTAAGGAGATGTAAAGGTTTCACATCCTGTCTTCAGCCTCTGTCTGGAATGTCTAATGACTGGCATCTTTCTAACTAGAGGAGCCTGGGGAGCAAAATAGGCAATGGCACTGTCATTTTCCATCACATTTCCTACTTAGTATGGATGGGACAAATGACTGGGTAATGTGGCTGCAGGCTGAATCTTTCTTCATTTACTGGCCAGGTCAGAGCTCTGGAGAAATCCCACTTAAAGAACTGAAGCAGGACAGATGTTTTGCAGAAGAGCAACACCAGCAACAGATGTACTTACAGTTAGCTCCTGAACTGTGCCTCCCACTGCTATGGGAACTATCCATGCCACTAACACTCTGCTCCCTCCAAACTGCTGAGCATGGTCTGACATCTCACTTAGAGGAGCAAGTTAAAAATTCATCAGCATTGTGGTTACTTCAGCTGTCTGAGTAGAAATCAGCTGTGAGCCTAAGAAGAAGAAATCATCATACATATTAAAGGTTCATACTCAGTTCTGTGTGTGAGTGTAACACTGGGACAGCACAAGATCTTCACCAGGATAATTTCTATCTCGGTGTAGTGTTGTAAATATAAACCCAAAGTAGATGTCCTCTCAGCATCCTGCTCCACATTTACATTGTCAAGAATGAGACAATTTGGTCTTATGGCCAAAGATACATACTCAGCTCCTAGTGCATTGCCATGACATAAAAATATAATTGCAATTTTGCAATAGCTCAATTTTTTTTGTATGTGTGCTACTGGGGTGCATCAAAGGAGGTTAAAACTTTAGACTGAGGAGAGATGTTTGCTGAGGTGTTGCAAAGAAACAGGAAGAAATCAGGTGAGTTATTGTTTTCTGGTGCCCATTTGACGGTTATTGTTTGGAAACAGAAAAGTTTCTTCTGAGTTCCAGGAAGAAGTGGCAGCCCTTTGGTAGAGTAAATCAATACTTAACAAGTAACAAAAAATCCTTTCCATATGCTGGGCATCCAAGAAAAACATGAACCGAGTATTTTAAGTGCTGTCTTATTTAATATCAACTTTTTTGTTTAACTACAGAAATGCTTATATCTAAGTAATTATACCATAGAATGCAAAATATACTTTCTCTACACAGTAAATTCCAAGATAGTGTGCTCCTGTGCTACAGCCTGTAGTATGATGGTTTTTTACTGAACAGCCAAAGGTATGATAAACTGCTTAATAAAATAACAATGTATAATGGTCAGAAAGGGTTTATTGAGCCACTGTAACAGGAAGGAGAAAGCACACTAGTTGAGTAGTCTGATCTGATAGAAAGATTGGGAGCCAGGTAGCCTCCAATAAACATTTTCAGACTTGACTATGAGTCCTCTTCAGTCAGACATCTGAACACAGATCTAAACCAGGCCTGGATCCACACACTGTAATTACCCACCTTGTGTAAAGTAATTGCACACTGCAATTACCCCACCTTTAATACATTGGGGGGTGAAACTAATCTTACTGATGTTCATTTCATTGAATGCAATAGGTTCAGATCCCAGATTAAAAAAAAACAAAACAAACAAAAAACCAATAAAACAAAAAACAAAACAAAAATCAAAAGTGGAACTTGTAATGAGTAACAAGAGATCCACACTGGAATGGGATCAGAGATGAAAATGTTATCACTCAATATATCTGCCAATGTTTTAATGTAGGCACACTACTGTATACTGCTGGTTTCATTTCACCAGAGGCATTAATAATAACATAAAATCAAAACCTGCCCCAACAAAAAATGTAACTAAAATTCTGGCATCACCACATGCTTCTTTTTTGCTTTGTATGTATATATTTGTGTATAGTTTGGAAAGTAACCATAGCATATTCTAGCAGGAGTCAGCAGGTCAGTCTCTGTGAATTCAAGATAAAGCCGCATGCCTTGAAAAAAAAGCCTGGTCTAAAGACCAGGCTTGAGATAAACAGCCATCTGAAAGACAATAGATTTGCCTGACAATGTTGTGTCCAGTAAATCATAACAAAACTTCAGAATATTGGAGAAAGGCCAGGAATTGGTGACTTACATTATTGTTTTATTATCACATTTTGGAAAGGTAAAACTAATAGCGCTTGTTTACATTAACTAATAATAACTAATTCTTAACTCATACCTGCCCAAAATTATCCTGCTTCATACCAAAACATCCTCGCTTTTCAACTATGCGAAGAAAATGGCCTGTCAGCTAGGTCAGAGGAAAAGAGAGCTGGACAAGAAGGGAAAAAGCATTCTGGAGGGCAATGTTTACCTGCTTGGGCTGCATTTCAAACTTACTCTTCTTTGTCATTTTTCTGTAATGCAAGAATTCCTGTAGGAGCTTTTTGCCTTGTTAAAGATGAATATAAATAACACTGCAAACAAAAAGGCATGTATTTTCATAGCCATATTTCAGAACCTTTTCTATTATGTACCTGCATTTCCTAAAGGCCTTTTCCCAACATGCACATGGTGAACACATGGAGAATCTGCAGTGGGCAATGTGAGGCGGTGAGCGCATGTGCAGGAGTGAAGTACCATCTGTACTGTACTGGTCTATGGGACAGAGGCAGACAGGCCCCACATGTGGCTTCTGGATTGGTCACTTGGTTTCTTTGCAGGTACTGAACAGCCTAGAGAGTAGACAACTCCGAGCCCTTGGTGCATGCTCAGGCGACATGGAAACCAGAGCCTTGAACAGAGCTGGTGTCCATGTGGAAGGACTCTGACTGGTTTCTTTGCTGTTAAAATGCTTTCAGTTCAACTGCCATCAAGAAGTAATGAAATAAAAAGGGAGCCAAGGCACCTTGCTGGGATTTGTGGATGTTCTGTCACACTGAAGGATTCAGACTGTTCTCACAACACTGCTTAGGACACTGGTGAGGTGGGACCTCTTTGATGAGACCTTTGCATCTCTGACCAAGTTACCCTCCATGGTTAAATATACCTTCCCTGCAGCAAACACCAGAGAAGAAAACTCGTCTATAGAATCCATTGCATAATGGGGAAAGGAAGAGTGACTAATTCTCCGAGTGCTGATATTAGTGTGTATCTAAACTCTTGATGAGTAGAATATAAATAGGTCTAGTAGGTTTGTATCTAAACTCCTAATGAGCAAACTGTAAATATTTGCTTAGAGTTACTTGCTTTGCAGGGGTAGACAAAACTCTCATCAAACCACTTAATTTTTACCGTACTTTTGTTCTGATATTTTGTTTTAAAACACTGTCATCAAAGAGATACTAGAAAGGTTTCAAGGATTCTGCTGTCTTAGTTCACAGGGTCAAATTCAGAGGTGAGGTGTGAGTTAACTCTCTGAAGCTCAGACCTCAACAGATCTGATAATAGCTGCTCTCTTGACGCAGAAGGAGGCTGGCTTTACAGGATCTCTGCAGACAGGACTGAACCCTGTACATCATCCTCACTGATGGGATATGGATCAGTGCAGACTCAGACCCTGATAGGACAGGGTTGTGTGAAGAATGAGCTAGTTTTGCCCATTTCATCACCAAACTCATACTGAATCGAGTCTTTTAGATGGTTCCTGCTCAACTCCCTTTTTGCTGGATTTTTCCCCCTCATTTTAAGTCCTCCGTGCTTCTGCTTTTGACTTGAAGAGGATTAAAATGCCAGAAAAAAAGGGTTATTCTCACAAAAATTCAAACCTAACAGCAATGTTTTGGAAATCTTCCTGGGAAACATTTTCGTGAGATTCCTGGCCTGAACAATTAAAGTAGATTATAATTTATGGCAATTCAATGCAATAAATACGTTTGTGTCAGCTTAATCCTGCAGAGGAAAGAAAGAAAAAGGTGTTTCTTCTGATAAAACTTTGGAGTGATGCTACCTCAAATTGCAATGGGCACTGACTCACTTCTTGTTTTCTTACTTCTTTGCAAACTTGGCCCTTTTCAAGGCAATTTCTTTCCCTGGAGCACGTTATTCAGGGTGAACCTGACCTTCAGAAGAGCAGCTGAAATCTCAGACCACAACTATAGCAAACTTACTGGTTATCTGCAACCTGTCTATGGGACAACCCCAAACCTCACACTAAAACTACCTGCCTTGCACACAACATCAACCAAGTGAGGACATTAACACAGTCTGACTTAGCGGACCACAGGTCCCAGAGCCTGAACACAGCACTTCAGAGTCACTTCTGTATTCCTGTTAAGCATCCCACATGAGTGTCATCAACCTGTGGGATCCTTAATGAGAATAAGAAATTACTGTGAAATTTAATAAAGTGGCTTGAAAAAGAGTAGATAATACAAGTGGGTTCAAAGAGTGTATCATAGTCTGAATTGGAGAGCATGTCACAATTCGGTACAAGAACCAGAAAGTGGTATGATTCTCATAATCTCAACAGAAAGACTCTCTGGTACTTCGGACCAGACTTCACTTTAGAGTTAATTCATAGTATCATGGAATCTTTTTGGTTGAAAAAAACCTTTTAAGATCATCAAGTCCAACCATTAACCTAGCACACTGACAAGTCCAGTAAGCCATGTCCCTAAGCACCTCATCTATACATCTTTAAATATGTCCAGGGATGGTGACAATCACTTCCTTGGGCAGCCTGTGCCAGTGTCTTACAACCCTTTCAGTAAAGAATTTTTTCCTAATATCCAATCTAAACCTCCCCTGGCACAACTTGAGCTTAAGTGATTTACACAGCTTAGCAGTTGGCCCATTATGCCAAATTAGCATTATACTCTTCATGTAAGTGGGCACTAGGGCATGGCTGAGAAAGGCAGTTTCCTCTGAACTGCAGCAGGCTGTGTAGGCTAAAAAGCTCCAAGCATGGTCTCTGTGGTGGGCCCAACAGCAGCTGGTGGGGCTGAATGTCCTGGGGCAATAGGGGTGTACACTAAATCACATGGAAGTAAGCACTCACGACAAGATTAACAACATTTTTCCTGAAACACCATTGGCTTAGTGATGACTCAAGCCACATACTGTTATTTGCATTGCATTGTACAAAAATAGAGCCCTGTGTAAGCAGCAGTGTTCCGCGAACAGGTTCTCATTGAAATGAACTATTTGCTGGCTCTTAAATGAGAAATCAAGCCTTTATCCAGGAGGATAAGGGGGTTAAGTGATCTGTTGAAATCCTGCTTTATGACTTTGGATATAAAGTAAGCTGGGCTACACAAACGCTTAGTCCAACAAATCCATCTTTCAGTGACTTCACATGAAATGAGTTGGTAGATTTTCACTCTTGACCCCAATCTGTTCCCCTTATGCTTTTGTCAGGAGTCAAGCCTGCATCACTCTTAAGAGACTCAGTCACTTCAGTTTCCAAATGAGGCGTTACTCACAATAGCTAGATTACTTATTGACAAGATGATTGTGTGCACTCTTTGCGGCTCTATTTCCATCAGCTGAAAGGAAATCTTGCTGAGATCTCCTGTAGACTTTCCTCCTTCCTTGACTGGCAGAGAAGGACAGAGGGCAAGTGCCCCCCCCGGATGGTGTGCCTCAGACTGGTCCCATTTGTGCTGGTGTCGAGAGTGGCCTGTGATGGGAGATCAGACACTGTCCTGGTACTTCCTTTGCACTCCAGACTCCTCAGGCCTCTCTGGCTACCGTCCAGACTCCATGTTGGGAGAAGCAACAATAGGGTTACACAGGATAAACTTTCTCTTGGGTATGCACACTTTGGTATTTTTAAGGCAAAATGCAGAAGATTTTTTTTTTAATTCCACAAGTACTCCCTGTTCCTGGCACTGTGAGCGTATGTGTGTATGCGCCTGTGCACATGTGTGCTTGTGTGTATATTCATCTGCACAAATACCCTGCTTCCTTATAGACTATGGTTGAAGTTATTCACATGCTAAAACTATTGATATAAACTGATCCCATGAGGCAATCTGGCCTTCTCCAGGTTTCTGCCCCAATTCAAGTAAGAACAGCTATTTTTTTGACATGTCACTTGTACCTGAAAGTAAAACTTTCCAGGCAAAGATTCAATGTTTGGCATCCAGGCATTTCAGATGTAGTTTTATAGACAGAGACTGAAATGTGTAACCTGATACAATTGAAATTTTTAAGAATAAGAATTCCAGACTTATCTCATGGAGACCTTCACAACACACTCACTAGGTATCAGTGTTTATTGCATACTGAAAGGTTCGTAGCAGTAATGATATGGAAAAAGGACATTACACTGGGAGGCAGTGACACATTGGCCCAAAAGGATCTTCCAGACATTTCACTGAATGTTTAACAGTTCAGCAAACATCAAATACAAAAATATGGACACTACTGAGGCTCCCTATTGTCTTCTTCAACATTGAATTCTATGACCTTGGCTGACCTCAAGATAAACTCTTCCACCTTCATTCTCTAAATATCTAATTCATGCAGATAATTTAAAATTAAAGTGTTCCTGTGAAGTGCTGAGAGTGATTCGGACTAATCTCCTTTACTGTGATGGAAAATTAGGAAAAAAAGACTGACAGTTTTTTCATTTAGGAAATCAGCTACTTTAATCTGGTGATGCAGTATCTTTTTGTTGGCAAAAATAACAGGCAGAGGTACAGTAAGGAGATCAACTCTGTAGCTTCAGCTTTTCCATGTTTGATATGCTTAGTTATGTGGGAGAAGTGGTTGGGATTTACAACATCAACGAGAGACAGGTTAAGGCGAGGTTAGGTAGTGTCTGCCATGATTGTCCAGAAAAGCAACGCAAGTATAGCCTAAAGTCTCCCATAGGTCAAGTATACAAGGTATGCCCCAGTGCTAAGTTTCACTACCAGCTGGATGGTTGTATGAAGAGACATGACGGGGCAGGCTGAGTAAGAGGGCAAATACGTCTGCGCGGCCTCCAGTATCAGATCGTAAGAATGACTGTACTGGATAAGGCCAGAGGTCTATTTTCTCAGACTCTACTAAGCTACACCTTAGAGATTTCCAGATGTAGGGCCACTATTTTTGTGTTTAAGTTCTCAGGTGTGAATATATTCCTACAAGAGGGGGTCTTTCAAAAATGACTGACAGAGTTAGAAGGAATTTGGCCAGTCTTGTTTTCCTAAATTGACTGATCACACTGAAACCCTAGATGCCTCCTCAGCTCCACATGGGAGCTAGAAGGTCTGCACCAACTCTGCATCTTTTCCAGGGAGTGTGAGGGTCCATTGTGTGGGGTGTTAACAATTGACTCAGCTGCAAACACACTGGTTGTTTTTGTTGATATAAGTCATTGTGACACAGCTTTTGGTGTTAAAGTGATTGCTGGAGGCAGAGTGCTCTCATGCCAGGCATCCCTATTGGTGCCAGGGCAATGCTGGACTTGAGAATCAATTAGTCACTGAATCTGTCCTGAATTACAATTATGTTCAGTGACTAATTGTGTGTGCTTTGGTCATCCTTCCTCTCCATTAATGTGTTCCTGCTAATTAAGGACCCTGAGAAGATCTCTTTCAATGTATTATATGGATGCAGGCGGGAAGGAAGGTGTTTGTGCAGAAGTGAAGAGAGAGGGAGTTAAGGGAGTTTATAGCACAGCTAATTTTTACCATTTGTTTAATCTGTTACTAAGGGTCATTTATTGAACTGTGACTGCTGTTCTCGCCCCTCCTCCTCTGGCTCACATCAATGAACAGCCTGGGAAAAAATTACCCCCTGTCCAAAGTATCAGCAAAGAGTAAGACTTGATGACTTGATGATAATGGTCCTGAGAAGTGAGGGAGTTGTGCATGGATCACTTCTCAGGACACAAAGGCTGTCTGCACAGTCTGCACCCAGGAAATGAGGTTAATCAACACCTGCTCACAAGAACAGTGAAAGGATCCTCCTCACAATGCTGGTGAGCCTGGGGTCTTTGCTGCTTGTTTCCTGAGGCAAGTGGCTAGGCACCAACACCCAAGCAATGTGGTGAGAGACTGTCTCCACAAGCCTTTGTCTGAAGTTGGTGGGAGAGTTGTTTCTCCAAGAAATGAGTACTTAGAATCAGTTTTGTTTGACACAAAACTGGCTTGTCGGTCAGTCGAGGGACAGAGATGAGACAAACAAAGTGACAACATCACATAAAAGTTGCAGAGAACATTCTCATAACAGAAACTTCAGTTTTGGGGAATATGCTCCATGGGGACAAAACCCCCTGTGCTCTGCCAGGTGATAAGTACTTTGTGGAACCTCTTAGTGAGAAAATGAATGAACTTTCCAACTAGAAGTTTGATGATAAAGTAAATGGTGGTGTATGAGATATCTGAGGCTAAGTAGCCTGTTGGGTTTGTGTCGGTTTTGGAGAAAGCTAGAAAATAGTTTTTGTAAATTCAATTCAGTCATCACAATTTAGATCTAATTATTTTATCAGTACAGGTAGGCAGGTCCATCACTTTCAAAAGAATGAAGTGATGTTGCTGGCAACCGATTGAGGGATGTGTCACATTAAATCTCAAGAGTCAAACTCTACTTTTTAGAAGATCTTTCATTTTTACCTAGTGTGATTTCACTTAACACAGTGGAAGTTGTTGTGTTCTTTATACGCAGCAAACAAGTGCATGTGATTAAGGAGACTTTATAGTGACAGGGAAAAAAATCAAGTCAGGAAATTCAGCAATGTGACGTCTGTAAAATGAAGTACTCTTCAAAGAGAAAAAGTTGTCTCAGTGTGCCAGTCAAAGGATTACAGCTCTCCTGTGGTCCTACAGAGCCTTGTAAGAATTGCAGACAGGTATTCAATTTAATAATCAACAGTAGTTTAATTAACTAAAGATTAGTTATTTAGCTGTGGGATTGATCATCTCTGTCTCGGTGTGCCTGGCTACATGATAATAAAATATGCTTAAGAGGTCTTGCTTTTTTATGTATATGAAATGTGGGGTATTTTTCTTTAAATATCTTCTAAATTTAGAAAATAGGGGAGTGTTAAATGATAGAAACATAAAAGGTGACTTTCTGAACATGTTACTCCAGACCTCCGGTATCACAAGTGTACCTAGATGAGAGTTCACTCTGGTAGCATTGACTAAATTCTTGGTTCCCTGAATCACCATACAAGAGCCCTGAGTCAGGAATGCCGTGCCACCATCCTTATTGCTTTGCCTTCTACTACTGGCCTGGTACTCTTGGCTAACATAAAGCAGGATGAAAGGAGACAGGAGAAATAGGTCATTCACCTGAATATCAACATGGCATGGAAGCGATCACAGGCCTCACTGCTTAGCCACAGGCTAAATCCTCTCATTACCTTTCAGAAACTAGTTTAACTCCTTCTTAAAAGTACTTTGTATTTTGCTTTCATGCTTTCATTTCTTCTATTAGAAAGGTCCTTCCTTTCCTTATTGTTTGGATCATTGGCAACCTGCTTCTACTTTTCTTAATTTTATTCATGGCCAGTTAGCATTTGTTTGTTCATGTGTCAAGGTTACTTTTTAGCTTAAATAGCTCATTTCACCTCCCTCAGGTTTACTGCTCCTTGATATATTTACACTCAGCAGTCATATCCCCTCTCAACCCTTGTTTTGCCAAGCAAAAATAGCTGATCTTTTTCATCTCTCTCATAAAATGTTTTTGGTTTTTTTTTGTAAGGATACCAAGTAATACTAGTAATTTCTTGGTCTTGCAGTTAGAGCTAACCACAGAATCTTCTTGTGCTAAAAGCCAGACATATAACACACTTTGACTTGTAACCAAGCCCAGCATTTTCAAGCAGAGAGCCCTAGGTCCTTTCCTCTGGTGAGTCAAGTAAGTAAGCAGTTTCTTATATCAATGTGATGAGCACTTCTATTGCCCATTGATTGCAATGTCTAAATAAATTTCCTATATTAAGGTCTTGAAATACTAAACAACAGCACTAACATTAGACAATGTTGCCCTAATTGTTGATATTTTCTACTATATTTAATTATATCCACACAATCTGTTCAGAAGGACCCACATCTCACTAAAGCTCTTACAGCTCCTAATGCATATCTGGAGTGAATAAATGTTATTTCCCTCTTCATATATACTAACCTGAATGAAAGAGGACATATCAATTTCCCAGGGTCAGAGAAAGTTAGACGTAGGCATGGGCAATGACCAGTCAAGTATCCAGACCCCCAGGCTCCTTCAGGGATTTTACTCAGAAAATCAGAAAAGGAAGAAGACCCAAAAAGTAGTCAAAATGTTTTGGTAGGTGGTTACTGATTAAGAGGTGTGGTGATGAGGTTGTGTTTAAAATCACTTTTCCCCTTCTGTTTCTGTGCGCGTTTTAACCATTGAACATTCTGGATATGCTTTGGTGGGTACAGCTTAGCCTTTCGTTGATTTTGTAAGGCTGTACACCAAAGGAACAGGGAATGTCCACTTTTCTTGTCCCAGTAATCATTTTAGTTTTCATAATTTTCAGTGGTTGGCATTGGACTGTCAGCTTTCTGAGAAAGAAATTACCTTTGTTTAATTTTGTCTGTGAATGGTCTACTGCAGTCCTTTGTAATTCATAAGTCTTCCCCTCTATAAATAAAACAAGGGTGCGATGTCCTAGCTCTTTGCTCTTGGCTTCTTAACTTCCTCCTGTCAGTATCTTTCTCTAATTATTTCTCCATTTTCAACCATTTTTAATGAGTAAGATCAGAACAGACTTGCCTTTTGCTTGTTGAAATACTCTGGCTTCAGCTTCTTCAATCTGTTTTTATATTTTGGATTAATCTACAATGACAATGAGAACTCTTGAAAATGACCCATATTTATTACTGATTTAGGTTTACTGTGAATGGCCTGCATTGAGTTCTATGAGCATTGATCTTATTCTATGTATCTTCTCCAGTTACACAGGCAAAAATGTAAAAAATTCCTTAATTTATTGCAGTGTTTTTAGGTTGCCTTTCAAGTGGCTTCTTCTCAAATTTCAGAGAATGCAACAAAAATCAGAGGCATTTCAGTAGAAGATTTCAAGTGACAGCAAGTCCTTGAAACTGGATTAAGAATTAAGTAACAGACTTTATTAGATGTAACTGTACAAATTTGAAAAGGTTTTACTTTTTATTTACTTTGGCTGCTACATTTTGAGATTTAAAACACCTCTTCATGGCACAGACTTCATTCTATTCAAGGTTTTTTCCTGCAGAAATCCTTCCTTTATCCACTGGCCCCTGTTTCCCTACTCACAGTCCTGCCTCCTATGGAAATATCTGCCACCTTCATACCTGACCATTGTTTCCAGCCTTTTGTTGCCTTGAGTTGAATATTGGTTTGTAAGACAAATTCATGATAGAGAAAGACAACATAGGGGAACTTTTGCTGAACTAATTGCTCATAGTTTGTGAAGAACAGAAGGCCAAACTTGCAGGTGAGGTTACTCGCTTCATTTGCACTGACTTTCAAGAGGCTCCAAAATCTAATCTGAACTGGATTGTGTTACTCTTATGCAGGAGAATACCCATTAGAAACATTGCAGCATCTAGTACCCATTAGAAACATTGCAGCATCTAGTAGGACTGAGAAGGTGAAATACTGCTTGGAGTTAGATGGCCATGAGCTGAACCTCAACACCCAAGAGAGTGGACAGAGGTTAAAGGCCCTGGCTCCATATGGCCTTCTTCACACCCCTGCCAAGGCAGGATGATGAGCATTCCTAAGCAGCTCCTTACCTTCTGCATGTGTTGCTCCACCCTGGACCTATTTACACATCCATCTCCCCCTATTCTCACACCCTTATCCTCACCAGAAAGCCACTAGGTTCTGGGGCAACTGGCACACTGATGGCCAGCTATGTCTGTGCTTGATCTGGCAAAGCCAGGATGAGGACTCTGCCACTTTGCCACTTCACTATCTTTCACTCCTTAGTTAGAGCAAACCCTTCCACTATCACACATTATCACAGCAAGTTAGAGCTGGTCAAAGAAAAGTTTGGGAGAACTGGGAATTGAAGCTAGAACCTTGAAAGAAATTTGAGAACATTGCAGTGCAATTTGGAGAAGTCATTTGCTTTGAAGAAACGTCATGGCATGGTGATGTGAGTTCACAGCTGCAACACATTGTTTTTTCACAGAACTAGCAGTAAAATTAGTTCCCAATGGTCATCAGTCAGACATCTTTTGGGTGATATATTGTCATTTGTATTCATTAGTTGGTTCTCTTGAAGCTAATATGTAATTCAGTAAACTGCACCAGTTTGTAGATAGCACACATTTACTCAAATCTCAGCCAAAGCCTAAGAAATTTTGTCTTCTTCTGGGACATACAAGTTTTCCCTCCAGTGCTTTGGCAAAAGTAGCAGGCATCAGACAAATGGGGTGAGATCATCCAAGTCTTGTGAGGAAAAATAAGCTAAACCTATATCTTCCTCTGGTTCGACTATGTCCATGGAGCATCGCAGTAGGAAGAGTTACTTTAATGAAACAAAATAGGACATTCACTATTCCAAGACCATAGGGTGGAGCTCCCTGGGATCTGTGCTCCTGCCACTGTGGGGACACTTCAGACCACTTGGTGCCTGCCTGGTCTACCCTTGTCTCTGTCTGCTTGGGGTTCCTCTTCAGCAAGTATTTATCTGTGTTCTCCCCAGGCTCTTATGGCACAAATAACCCCTGATGAGAACAGTCCCAAAGGTGAAAAGGATCTCTTTATCCATGTATGGAGTCTGCTTCCAAGTTAACGTAAAAATGCCACTGAGGCATATCCAGGCCCTTTTAAGGTCTGTGTCCTGATAAGAAAGACCTAGATGATGGTATTTCCCAGCCTTTTTTATAGTGGGAAGATTGGTCCCACTTTGTACACGCACACACAGGAGTCATAACTTGGAAGTCAGCAGGCTTCCCTGGAGTCACAGAGCATCCTGCAGTACAAGGGGGAAGGGCAGAGAGGATTAAGGAGAGTAAATAAAAATAGCAAACGAGTAATAATATTTTACAGAGTCAGGTGCAAATCTGTACATTGTGGTTATGCTCTCAGGCAATATGGAAGTGGCCAAGATACAACCCTGGGAGGTAACCCTCCCAGAAATACAGTCATTAGTACATAACAGAGTTCCTGCTTCTCCCACAGGTCAACCTAAACAAAAATATTTAATGTGATGACATGTTCAGGGGGATGGGGATCCAAAGAGAAAAGAGGCCCAGAGCATCACATGAACCGGGAAGACACTCAGATTTTATTTCAGACATTAGCAACACTTGGAGTGACTGGCATGTGAAAAAAGAGAAAATTCAACCCTGCCTTGCACGGTGGATTATTGCAACACCAACAGGAAAAATATCCCATTTTCACAGCTTCAGATACTAGCACCAAAATACCTTTCTGTTTGCTGCTTGGCATGCCTGAATGATCTCTCACCTTAAAAGCCGGCATGGAGCTGAATAATTTTTATAGTTCTCCTTTAACTTTTGCTTAAACAGCATGTATGCATGTGTAAACAGCTCTGTCCTCCCCTCTACAAATACTTACAGCCCCGCCTGTCATCCAGCATCACATCCTCATTTATACCCTGACTCTAGTCGCTTGTGCTCAACTACAAAGAGCAAAGAGCTGCACCAGATCAGTCTCCTGTTAACCAATTCTTAATGCAAAACTGAAATGGTAAAGATTCTTTTTGTGTCTGGCTGGGTCAGATAACCAAGAGACCTTGTGAGAGACTAGGGTTGTTCTATCTCCTGTACTTGGACAGTGGTTTTGGAGAGGAAAGGGTGAAAGTTTTCTCTGTAGGTTTCTCTAGATGAAACACAAGCAGTCACTAGATTCATGCTAAATGGAAATATTCTTTCACCTATCTATATCCATATCTAATCATCTATATCTATATCATATCTATAGTTGAACACTTAAAAAGCCAACACAGTAGAGAGATAGGGAGTGCTGAAGTGTTTACACAGATGCTCCGTGATTGGATTTCATATGCTGGCATGTTCAGTTGAACCCAGACCCAGCAATGGACCTGACTGTGTGTAACTTTAAACCTATTTGTGATACCTGTGGCACTCTGTGTACTCTTTAAGCACCAAAGAAGCAGAATTGCTTTGGTGCTTTGGAGATGAATGGCCCAGCACACTTTGAATCACAAGCATGGGGCTTGATTTCTATTTAATACCATTAAATTTGCTGTATAGTGCTGCATTGTCAGCTGAAAAATTAAACCTTGGGCTACCTTTCACAATGAAGACAGGTTTAATTTTGCCAGTATCAGGTAACAATATAAACTTTAAACTTGGGGCAGGTTCATTACATGTTTCAGACATTTATTAACCCAGTTTGATCTGGGGTGAAAGCCTGTACCAAATAAAATTCCACACTTGTGGCAAAATTTGGCCCATTTTGTTGTGAGAAATAAAAATTTCATTTTGGGAGGAGCAAGAAACTTCAAGCAGGTGTTTTTAGAAGCCTATATGAAAGGCTTTTAAATACTTTTATATTTACAAACTTTTACAAAGTTTTCTCTTCTATAATTTTATAGATGTTCTTTAATTTTAGAGATAATTATATGTGGAGGAATTTAGACCCCACTTACTTGGCAGAATGGAGTCAAAAGATTATATTCCCAATATGAAAGTTAAAGTCACAGTAAGACCCTTGGTGTGAGACAGGAAGATGTCCATAACCATTCTGAAAGACACATATTAGGTTTGGGAGTTCTGTGTCAGAGAGTTGCCTGTTTTCAAGCCAGAAACATCACCAGCTTCAGCTGTGCTGATGTTTTGTATGAATTCTAGACTAGTGAATATTAAACTGAATACTCACCCAGAAATTTTAATCTAGTTCTTTCAGGCAACATCTTTGCCATTCAGGGGGCAATGGAAAGAATGAAAGTGGACTTAATACTCAAGAAATTTATTGTAAGAAAGAGAATAGGTGTACTAAATTGTCTGTGTCACTCCAGCCTAGCAGGGATTCTCAGGCAATTTGTTTAGAAATATGTCTGCTGCTAGTTTACCAGCCTGAACTCTTTCCTCGAATGCCCTAATTTTTGGAGGCTAGGGAGTGCTTGCTTATGCTGAAGAGGAGACACATTCACAGCTGTAGGCAGTTTTTAATCAGATTTAATGTTTCATGGGCTACTCTGGAGTCTACTTCTAAAAGTATTTTGTCCCCATTTGTTTGCCCTCTGGTCCATGGAGAGATCTGGCTCACAAACCCTCCCTCCAGTCCATTTCCCAGCAGAAGAAATGGAGTAGCAGATCTTATGGACCTGGCATTGCTCTGTTCATATAAAACAAAAATCCAGACTTGAGATGTATAGGAAGCAGGTCGAGCTTTTAATCTTACCAGAGAGCAGGGGGCTGAGCAGAACATCTATAAGTCATTAAATCTTCAATTTTCTGCCTCTCCTTGAGGCTTCCCCTCACTCCCCCCAGCACTGCCAAGGAAATCAGACTCACTTCAAATGCTTCATACAGTTGCAGTAGAAAAACTGATGCAGAAGAAGGAATAAAACCCTGGATGCAATAAATTCTTCTCTCAGATAGCCAGGCAAAACTTGCTAAGAGCCATAAGACTCACTGCAAGCTGGCTTCTCTGTGTCATGGAAGAGAGCAAGAGGAAGCCACCACACGAGCCAGTGTTACAACTGCAGTGCATCAGGATGCAATGCCTCCTGCAACAGACACCACTCCTCCCCGGGGTGTCTGGGGGTCAGTTGAGACACCAGACAAGAGAGAAGTGGGAAGAGGGAAAGAAACTCAAAAGATGAAGTAGGCTGGAAACCCTCTTGCTGATGGTGCAGGGCTGGTAAGGGTGAGACTGTTGAAACAAAGCATCACCTCCTTCTCCCATGTCTGCCCTAATTAGGAATGTGCTGGTTTTGGTAGCTCTGAATCAGAGAAGGTCCAGGCTGTCTCCTGTCAAGACTGTAAGATATTTAGTCAGACACGTACAAGTGACTCACCATGGGTAGACAGGTTAGAAAGATATAAGCTAACAAGTTACATAAAGCTCTGATATTCCTTGACAGTGCTACACAATCTGAAGTGTCACTGTGCTGCTTCAGTGCCTGCTTGGGCCACCTTTGCTTTTTTCCTGTGTTGTTTTTCTACCTGTCGTGCTGTGTTTTGATATCTGAGATTCCTTGCAAATATGACTGCCATTAAAACCAAACCTCTTAGGTTTTGTAGCATCTATGTCGTGAGTGGAGACACGTGCTGCTATACAGCAGATTTGTCTGGGAGAAATCCCCTTTTTGGCCGTTCAATTCAGTACTTAATTTCAGGACACGACAGTTTCACCTACTGAGCTCTATACTCTCTGGGATCTCCTCTTCCTCTTGCTGCTTCTTGCCAGTCACTGTCTTTGCTCCTGCTTTTTGAGTTCATCGTCCGTTTGGCTTTTGATCCTCTTTTTATTTTTCTGCTGTTACTTCAGCTACACCTTGGACTGCAGAAGCAACCCTGTGTTGACCAACTTACATCTCTGTCTTGGTTTCTCCATTTATATTGTACTTAATACAAACTATTGATATAATATAAAGTATATTGTACTGCCTGTTCTTTCACCCTCCCATCTGGCTATGCAGAGCCAGAACAACAGGCTCTGAATGCTCTCCTTTGCAATGCTCCACTTGCCTCTCTCACTGCTGTTAACTTCCCTGTCACCTTCTTTCTCATCTCCACTGTCAGATTTTATTCCTTTCTTTCCTCCCTTTTCATCACTCTGACTTGTTACTGGAAACTGTTGAGCATTATCTTCCTTTCCAGCACTTTATTTGTTCTTTTTTATTTTCCTGTGCTTACTGTGATGTTCCTTGCCCAGGCATTTATTAACTCTTGCTTTTCTCTTTGCGTTTTCTCCTGTCTGCTCCAAAAGGAGTTCATACAGACTGCCTCTACCAGTACCATCTTTTCCTTCTCCTTAGACACATCACAGTGCCCAGACTCTCACCAGCAACCTGGGGTAAGGTCAAGTCTCTTTTTCCTTTCTCTTTAAAGTTCCACACATCTTCTCTCCAGCCAATTCTTTGCTTTTCCTTTGTCTTATTCCTTCTCTAGTTTGACTGCCTCAGGGCTGGTTTCTCATGTCTGTCCTTGTGTGCAGTATACTCTTCCATATCTAATATACTTAAACAGCCTTCAAGAATCATGTATTCAAAGTTCTTTTTGGTCTTAAGGCTTGGAAGCTTATCTTCAAAAAGAAGTCTGGTATCCTTAACTGTTAATACTGCTTCAGGAGCGGAACCTTTAGGGAAGATGAGCCTTTAAGAAAAATACAAAAATATGGTACAACTTACACTGTGAATGCCAAACATTCAAAACCACAGCTTTGTTGTATTGAAGGTCCACTCCATTTTGGTTTTGCCTCAGATGCAGAATAAGCATGTGGTTAAACCTTCATTGCATACCCATTTGTGCTGCTAAGAATTCGTAAGAGAAAGATTGTTGTGCTTCCCATCCCTTGACTCCAATGCTCTCACAGCCATCTCCACTGCCCTCCCAGGGAAAGGGGCCCCATTCTGCTACAGCACACAATTGCTGTTTCTTAATGGCAAATATCATTCAGCCTGAGGAAAAGCAATTTTTGGCTCATTTCCTAGATAAGAAAGAAAATTCCTTCCTGTTACTGATTCCATGAAGGAGAACAAGCTAACCTGCAAAGTCTGATAAAGTCAGCCCTCTGTTTCAGCTCTGGCTGTGGGCTATGTCAGCACAGAAGACAGGCAGCTCACAAGAGTTTAATGCAAGAGACACAGAAGAAAGAAAATTATTTGGTTCTTCCACTCCCCTGAGGGGAACCATCTTTGTTTTCTGGTACTGAGACTGCAGTGATACCCTTGACGATCCCCTTGCAGCGATTGTAATTCATAGCTTGCTGGGTAAGTCACTTGGGAGCAAAAGCATCTAAGATTTCAGATTCTCCTGTCCAGTCCTAAGGCATTTTTTTGTCACTCATTAGCATTCCCATAGTCATAGGTGTTTGCTCAGGAAAAGAGGTACAGACCCTGGGCACTGCCTGGTGCTCCCCATTGGACAGGTGTGCAGGCCAGGGTGGCTCCTGCTTCTCTGTCTGCCCAGCTATGCACAGGTCAAAGGTTTGGGTTATGTGCCATTTGACAAATGAAATACAATATTAACTCATACCTATACTTGCAAGGATGTGGACATGAATGCTGTTCTCTGAGCATCGTCCTGGGTCCTCATGGGTCTCACATCATCAGTGTTTGGAAAGCAAGTACTCTGCTCCCTTGCTCTCACTGATGCTTGTGTCAGTGTTTGTTTTACTTTGCTTTGAGGTTAATAATTGACAAATCCTGGAGTGGCAGCTGGACCAACTTGCTGCACACCCAAGCAGTGAGGGGGATGCTGTTGAACAACAATACATTGCTGTCACGGTGATGGCTTGCTTGAAAGGCAATGACAAGTGGTACAAGAGTGGGAAATGTGTTTTCCAGATACCCAGATTTAGCCACATTCCCTCCTTTCTCTTTCAGGTTTTCTTTCCATCTGGCTCATACGTAGAGCCATGTACATCAATACACACACACACAAATGCAGCAAGTGTCTTTGTTTGCCAGCCTTTGCACAGACAAACCCTCAGGCCATTATTTATTTATAGATTGATCTATTTTTCACAAAGATGAAGGGAAAATGTTTCAATGTATGGATTTTGCAGGAAGTGGGAAGTGGGTGACAGCAACCGGGGCTGTGACCTGGCAGACCTCGCCGTCCAATGTAACGTGATCTCACAGCACTTGGGAGAAAAAAGGGAAGAGAAGTCTGGCCCTGGGACTGCAAATCACAGGCTGTGATGACAAGAGGGGGCCTAATAGAACTCATCACCCTTCACTTTTAAATGAAATGGGTGGGAAGGGGGAGTGGGGAAGGGATAATTTATTGCCTGGAGATATCCTGAGGTATCAATTTCCTATAAATGCCTTTCACTGGCCTGTAGAGATTCAGTGATAGAAAATGTGAATACAGATTTAAGCAGTTAAGGTCTTTATTTGAATTAATTGTAACAGCTATAAAAACAAGATTTAAGCAGTGGAGGAGGGGGACTAGAAGGCCTTGCATTGTCCCCAATCCTGTCTTGTCACATTATCTCCTGACTGCCACCTTCCTGAAGGATATCAGTGCTGCCAGAAGGGAAGGGCTGGGCTCTCCAGGTGGCTCAGATGACAAGGGTGGCATAGGTGCATGACGCTGAGAAAATATGCCATCATGCTAGCTCTCCTCTGACCCGTTATTTATGATGTTGTGTCGAGGAAGCCACAGGAGTAAGTGAATTTTACCAAACAGTGCTGCCATTTGTTGGGAGGTTGGTCTGTTTTTACAGTGACTGTGATCAAAATAAATTTGCTTTGAGATATGCTCCTGCAGGAATGGAGACTTGCTGAATGAACTCATTTGATGGGAACAGGTGCAGAGTCCAACAGCAGCTTGGCATGCCAGGGTGTGCTAGGGCTCAGGGGAGCTCCTGGGTCCCTCTTGGAGGAGTCATTCAGTCACTTCTGTTTTCATTGTTTCATTTAGTTGGGGCTGGAGGGTGTACTATAATTTTGAAACAAAAACAAACCCACAGTAATAGACAAACTTTGGGAGCTTCAGAAATTCTGCTGATACAGCCACTGTCAGCACTGAGATACTGACATCTCTTTATAACTGCAAAAACAAGCTGTAATCCACAAAAACGTGAGTCCCCACACAAGACTGTGCAAACTGCTTTCTGGTTGAGCTGGAAATGGATGTCTTTCCCAAAGGATCTTGATAGTTCTACACTGGACACAGATTATTTTTAATTAAATTAAACAGAAGGAAGATAGAAAGGAAAATTAATTTAGAGGTTTTTTGTTTGATTGATCTTACTAGATGGCTATGCTCAGTTTTTATTGACTATTTAGGCAGAGATTCTGGTTTGTTTAATCTATCTGTCTGATTATTATTATATTTCTGGTAGGGTGAACACCAAAGAATAAATGAAAGATAATGAAATAAACAGAGCCAAGTGTGGCTGTGCCCTAAAGCTGTCCCATCTCAACATACGAGCCTGTGTTTCATCTCTCCAAAGCAGAGATTTCAGGACTCAGCTGGCACCAATAAAGAGATATCACACTGGGAGAGAGAGCTGTCGCTCTGCTGGGCTGCCGTCTGCCCCCAGCCCCCAGCACAGGAATGAGGGAGGAGATCTGCATCTCTGCAGAGCATTTACCTCCTGGACATATTCAGTATAAACCTGCTCATCACATCCCACTAGGATGAAGCTGCAGATTGTTTTGCATGCCTCAGGAATAAAAGCTGGGTAGTCTCAGGGCTGTGTTTGGTACAGTAAGCATGGCAGCTGTTAAAAGCACCCCTGGTTTCTAAAGCACCTGTTAAAATCTGCCCTCAGCAAGCTACACCACCGTTGCCAGCACTGCTGCTTCCTCTACCACATGGTTGAACCTCTCCTCCTCCTCCTTGCCCCCCTTGGCAGTGCCCCATGAGCCCCTCCCCAATCCTCCCCAGTCCACCCTGGACCTGCCTCCCAGTCAGTGCATGAGCCAGGTTAGACTGGATGATCTGGAAGGTCTCTTCCAACCTTAACACTTCTGCGATTCTATGATTCTATATATGTACACATCTCACAGTCCCATGGAAGTGGGAAAGCTGCTCTTCCTACTCTCACCCATCCTGTTGTCACAACTTGGTCAGGTTGTTTCTGCTTCCTGTGCCCAACAGCCTCTGCTACTGGGAAACCCCAGGAAAAGGGAAAGCTGAGGAGTCCACCCTGCCACATTGGTCCCTGACAGGGCTTCCCTTTGTACTCTGCGTGGTTCACAAAACAAGCTGCCTCTCTCTGCTTCACCCTGTGTGGCTGTTCAGAGCACTGTTTGTTACAGTTTGAGGAGGCACAAGCTAATTTTACGGTATCAATGCAAGGACCTAGGGAGAGGGTGTTTAGAACCCTGAAGAACCCAGGGGTTGCAGAACAGAGAGGGTATTCCCTCTTGTTTCCTACCATACTCTATAAAAGCCAGGAGGACAGGAAATCTCCCCCTTTCCTGCTCCCTTTTTTCTTGCTACTTTGCTGGGCTTGGAGGTCTTGGAGAGAGGCTCCTGCTCTTTGTTATCAGCTCACCATGTGCTCACAATTCTGTTCTCTGGGTTTTGGTACGCTCTGACCACTAAACCGAGACACCTTTGCATCATGCCCAAGCAGATCCTAATATTCAACAGCTTTCTGTGTATAGTTTAGCAGAGGCAAAGCACTGTGGACTTTCCCTTCAAATCCAGATTGAGGGAAAAGGGTTGAGGACTTTCAAACTCTAAAAACGTTCAGCTCAGAATGAGCCAAAGTTTTCAAAGTGTCATCATTGTGGATTTTCTTCTCTA
The DNA here is from genome assembly GCA_013398125.1 of Aegotheles bennettii. Classification (NCBI taxonomy): domain Eukaryota; kingdom Metazoa; phylum Chordata; class Aves; order Caprimulgiformes; family Aegothelidae; genus Aegotheles; species Aegotheles bennettii. Next base: position 132,444 of record VZRW01000092.1, read on the forward strand.
CACCAAATTTAGATCTTGTGACTTTTTGTGCTGATGTAATCTGAAAATAATAGATATTTTTTCAACTCTGTGCCTATAATTCTTAATGTATTCTTTTTTTCCACAAAATCCCCAAGAAGCAGCAGCAGAGTGTGTTAAATGTTTTTTACAAGTGGAAAACTAGATGCCAGCTGATCCCAGATAGGCTTGATCCAGTGGTCTAGTTATCACATCAGCTTTCCCAGCCTCCATTTAACTTAGAGATATGTAAAGGAAATACTACACTACTTCTGCCCACATACAAAGCATAATAATTTTAGCCCAAACCTACCCTCTGATACCAGCAAAAAACAATTGAGAGATAACTATTTGTTGTCCTGTTCACCAACAGGGGGTATTCTAGGTTAGGGGAATAGACAGCTAAATAGGCATAGAAAAGGAAGCAACTAGGCTAAAGAACAAATTTCAGCACACCAAAAAGTAAAAGGCAATAGGAAATTCACCTGGCAAGCGGTTACATTTGAAGTGAATGGGATCAGGGTGGGATCCAGCCTTGAAAAGTTCCCATGAAAAACCGGTTTTCTCCAGTGGATACAGCCTTAGTCGCAATAGATATGTTAAGAGAAAGCGTATCAGTGTAGCAAGCAGTGAGTGAATGAAGAGATTCATATTCGCAGAGGATGAGCACCCAAGTGTGGTGTGCCTAACAGGACTTTATTGAATTATTCAGACATCTCCTAAATCTGTGAGATTGCACCAGAAATCACATGAGTCCAAGCTCTCTTAGAAGATCATCAGCACATCCTGTTTCAGGTCGGGACTTAAAAAATATTTGGAGAATAGCCAGCTCTCACATAAGCTCTTTGCTTTCCACTCCTGTCTGCAATACAAAAGGCTAGCAGCCACTTTATGTTTGAACACTGAAAGTAAACTGGACTAAAGCAGAAGTCCTTGTCAGGTGAGGTTGGTGCTGTTAAACAGGACAGTATTTCTGTAACAGACATTTCTATTGCATACTATATTAATATATATATTAACATCTCCCTTATGAGGAAAGGCTGAGGGAGCTGGGTCTCTTTAGCTTGGAGAAAAGGAGACTGAGGGGTGACCTCACCCATGGTTACAAATATGTAAAGGGTGAGGGTCAGGATGATGGAGCAAAGCTTTTTACAGTAATGACCAATGATAGGACAAGGGGCAATGGTTGCAAACTGGAGCATAGGAGGTTCCATGTGAATATAAGGAGAAACTTTTTCACTGTGAGAGTGCCAGAGCACTGGAACAGGCTGCCCAGAGAGGCTGTGGAGTCTCCTTCACTGGAGACATTCAAACCCCACCTGGATGCGTTCCTGTGTGATGTACTCTAGGTGACCCTGCTCTGGCAGGGGGGTTGGACTAGATGATCCTTCAAGGTCCCTTCCAACCTCTAGAATTCTGTGATTCTGTGAATTCTGTGATTCTGTGAATATAAAACTGGTTTGGAAACTAGCAGGATTCTTTCTGTCAGGTATACTATTAGTATTAATACTTAGTGTTGAAAGTGTGCTTTGGAAGTGGTGTTATTATTATATTATTTTAAGCACTTAATCCTGTACATTGCATAGGAGAACAGGTGCTCTACAGTGGAAATACCAGAGCTGTCACAGAAATGCAATGCATCTGCAGATCTGTTCAAGAGCTGATACCCAAGTGCTGCCAGGTGGAGTTTAGGTCTGGCTAAACATTATCACAGGGCTTGATTCCATCATTTTACAATGTGTAACCTGCTGCAAGTAAATTATAAACTGTTTTGGGTGCAGCCCTGGTTGCCAAGTACTTACATTTCACGTTGTTGCTGTTCAGAGGAAAAGCAAAGAACTGTCATCTGAAAACCAGTATGCAGAAAAGATACTGCCTATTAATTTCTTGCTCTCCTAATATACGTAATAAGATAACTATTGTGCTGGAAACTATGTTGGCCAGTTCAGTATTTTCTATATATTTTCAAGACAACAAACAGCACCAGGTGCCAAAACAGAAACAAGAGAAGATACATGCAGCTGAAAGACAGAGCCCATAAGCCATTGCTTCGCATTCCTTAAATCATGCCAATGTTTCTCCTTCTCTTCCTCCTCCCAGCTTGCCCCTCAGTCCGAAGTACAAAGTGTTAAAAGCTTGAGCACAGAACCTAGAGCTGCCTGCATCTCTGGCTGGCCAACACAAAGTGCCAGGCTCTGACATCCTACATCCTTGATGAGTCTCTGAGTTGTTGGTGGCAGGGGACTTCTGTTTGTCCTCTTGAGATAAAAAGTGTGATGAGATCCAGGAAAAGATTAAATATTCTTACAGAGGCATTTTGCAGTTATGTTAACTGGGACAGATAATGCAATAACCATTAATGTCCCTGTTCAAGGCTGGAAACTCATCATGGGCTGAAGGCACTGTCTGGCCTTCCTGAGCCCTGAGGAAGGTTGTGCGATCATTGGCCACGTTCATCATCTGAGGTGAGAGGGGAGGGTGTCACCTTCCTCTGAAATATCTGGCACTGCCTCCAGTCAGCTGCAGGATGCTGGCCACTGTGGACATGGCCGTGCTTCAGTATGGCAAGAGTTACATGCCCTCCACTGAGTTAAAACAGCAGATGCAGCCAGACATCACCTCTAGCCATGCTTGTCCCTTTCACATGAGCATGTGCCACACTAACTAACACCTTTCACCTTCCCCAGCCCCTGAGAATAAGTCCAATCTTTAGATATCTCCAAACCTGGGGCCCTATCCTGCTTCCTGCAGACATCAGTGTGAATTTGTTGCCATCACCTCCATGAGTTTGTGATCCTTAGTATTCAGAGACTTGAAGATGCAAGGTCAGACAAAAGGATACAGTGGCTGCAAAGCTGTAGAAAATAATACACAGTTCAGCACTGCTGACAGGTGCTTGCTTTCTGACCTAAATTTAAAATTACTTCATCACTCCTCAATATGAAGAGGTCTTATGCACTTAATTATTAGGGTTCTTCCTTTTTTTCCTCTTTTTGTGTGTGTGTGTGCACATTTCATTTGTCCTCTCAACCCCTGCTTCTCCCTCCAGCTCACATCAGTGTACACTGCAGACTTCCTCTGGCACTTTTATAAGCTGCCAGAAGGGAAGTGACCTGGTTACATGTCCAGGTCCACAAGCTGCCTCAGCAATGCTTTTCCTCCCCTTCTGCAGCAGCCCTGGGCAAGCACAATGTCCGCATCCCATCAGTGCATTTGGAGCAGGGAGGTTATGATCTGCATCACAGTTCACAGTGCCAACGTCTCCACTCACTGACTTATGACCACTCTGTTACAAAGCCTTAGTCACAGACTTCAGGCAGAAACAGTGGATAATAGTAATAGCCATAGAATCATAGAATAGTTTGGATTGGAAGAGACCTTAAAGATCATCTAGTTCCAACCCCCTGCCATGGGCAGGGACATCTCCCACTAGACCATGTTGCTAAAAATGTATTAGTATGATGTTTATACATATTATTATTTATTAATTGTTAATAATGAATAATATTAATTCATAATATTAATAACAATAATAGTGTGAGCTGCTGACAGTAGATGTTTCTCTGAAAATAGCTCATTAATCATGAGTGTTGCCCATGGGAGGCGTCTCCCAGAGCCCTGATCTGCCAGCACTTACGCAGCAGGATGCCCGTGTTATCAGTGAGGAAATCCATGTGTTTGACTCTACGTATGCAAGTGTCCTCACTAGTTCCTGAAGGCAGTAAAAAGAGAAAGTCCTACCCATCCTCATTCAGCAGTCTTAGTAATGTTTGCTTCAATAAGGTGTTCCTGTTTGTTTCTGCCCCTCTAATAATGAGGGAGTCAGTTTTTCCTCACTGAGACACGAACTGACCCTTCAGCAGTCCTGCATAAAACCTTATTTTCTTTACTTTTTCAAATGTCTTGGGTGTATAAATACCAATATTAAACCATACTGCTGGATCCTTCTGGTTACATATGAAATCAAACACTTCAATATAACAACTAATATTTTAGGAAATTTCTTGCCACTACCATAATATCATGGATGTTAGAAAAATAAGAGCTGATCATCTGTTCCTTTGACTGATGTGATATTTTCATGACTAGTCTAGATCTAATCACCTGGAGGTTAATCAGTCTCAATTGGGAAGATTGCCTGATACAGTAAAAAATCATTCTTTCTGAATTTGTACCTGTTTTCATTTGTTCAATTCTATTTCCACTCCTTCTAATATTTTCATCATTTTTTCCACTTTAATATCATGGAGTTAGGCAAGGGGGTCTCAGGGAAGTCCAGCTTAAGAACTTGGAGATAAAAGAGTGGAAGTTTTATGATTATCCTGTTTTTATAAAGTTCCTTGTTACGTATTAGAAGAAAGGCAGTTACAAATATTACTTGATGGTTTATGAGATGCTTGCAGAAGCTGACTCACTTTCAGTCACTACAAATGGTAAAATACCTCCAAAGTGCCACCAAATCCAGAAGGCTTCTGGGACTGGACCTTAATTGGGAGTCGTCAGAGCTGTGCCACCAGTGAAAGCAGAGACACTTCATGTGGCCTCGGGATTCTGCTCTTCATTGGAGAAGGATATGAAGCTCAGTACAGATCACAAAGTATAAAGCAACCTCATTTCCTCAGGCAAGTGCCAATAAAAATGATCTGCCTGCAACAAGAGACAAGATAAGAAGACTGTTTTCTAGAAGTGCATTAAATATTTCACTTCCAAGTAAAGTGCAGTAATATGAACAGACATATGTTTATACAATCAAACATGGAAGTTTCTACTTAAGACCTATAGATAAAACCCAAATTTGAATATAGTCAGATAAGGTCTTTCTGGATTATTAGGGTGTGAGGACAATTCCTGGGGAGAGGTTGCTGGAGCACTGCTGTCTCCCTGATAACTGGTGTGACTGCAAGGACTCCCTGCTGTCTGTCCCTGCACACACAGAGGTGCCCCCCCATCTGAACATAATGTTGGAAGCCATTACCCGGCTCTGCTGAGAGGAAATCCCACCTCCCCACACCCAGGTGTGAGGTCTGAACTGAAAATTGCGATAAAAATAAACCTGCCTAGTGAAAGTACCTGGTAAACTGTTTATTTTGCAGTCTATTTTAATTCCAGAACACTAGATCTCTACATTCCATGCTCCAGTGTTGCTAAACATATTAGTTGTGGTTTTTAAAGGTATTTACCTTATGTTTGTCTCCCATCTATAACACAATTCTGTTCCTTTCTGTCCACGGTTTTCAGTTTTCTAAATCCTTGTAATTTCCCTGTTCTTAACAGGTTTTTGTGTCTCTTCCAGTTAGGCAGCATCTGTACATTTTTTAACATGTTATTAATTATTTCCATGGGTCCTTAATAGATAATTTGAATAAATATCTGAAGTTCACTCAAACCAAGGCAAGTCTCTCACTGATTTTTGTGTGTTCCAGACCAAATCTAAAAACTTTCAATCAAACAGATCTGTGCAGCTGCAGACTCTTGACAGATACCTCCCTACAGCTGGATATACTGGAACTGTACCATTCATGTATGCTTTCCCTAATGCTACCTGGCAGTCTGTAGTCCCTCATGTCTCTGTCTGTGCAAAGCCTATCTGAACTATTCTTTAAGTGCTGTGCTGCTTCATGAGACAATAGTATCAAAGGACTTGGTAAATTCAAATCTATTGCATATCCCATGTTACTGGCTTTGACAAGCCAAAGTCTGTATGAAGCACCACTAATGCTTTTCTGTCCCTTTCTACTCCAATCTAGTAAATCAGAGCTCCTCTGGGGCCCAGACTCAGGAAGGCTACCAGCACTCCCAGCCCTAACACCTGAGCCCATCAGCCCCATCCCTGTGTGGAAGTTCTGCCCAGCGTGCAGCCCACAGCAGAGGTTTGTTGCCATACAGATAAACCCTTGGAATTAGCTTCCCTCCCTCCCTCTCCCTGCCCTCTTGGCTAACCTGCCTTTTCCAAAGAGTTGATCTCCCTCAACACCCCATCCGGGAGCAAAGACTTCAGCTGCTTCACAGTCCAGGCTGTGCTGAACTCACTTGTGCTAGGGGGCAGATGCTCGTCCATGTGTGACTGTGGGAAGGGAAAGGGAAAGGGAAAGGGAAAGGGAGAGAGAGAAGGTGTTAGCTAGGAGGAAAGGTGTCTCCCCACAGTGATAGGGTATTGGGAAGCATGTAAACATTATAACTGGGGGTGTGATGGGTTTGTTATTAATTCCATTTTAAAGGAGAAGGCTGTCTGCACACATTTGCTGGGTGTGACTTGCTCTTCTGACCACAGCCTTACAGAGTGACTTTGAGTGAGCTTTCTCTTTCCTGGGCAGAAGTGAAGCATGGTGCTGCCCACTTACTTCTCTGCCTGTACTAGCTTGTGAACGGAAAGCAGGAGAAAAGCAGGGAGCCCTTCAGGCCAGGGACTGGGGGTGGAAGCACCCCTCTCAGCTGTAGGGCTGGTCACGATGAACAGCAACCCCCAGCCCCTGCACCCACTCAAGCCCCTTCCCCTGTGCCCCGAAACTCCTCTACCTCTGGCTTATTTACAATTCTTGAGGACAGACACTTTGTCCCGTGGTCTGTAATAAATCCGGATTTATTGTTCTTTCTTAGTTCTGCATTACAATTTTCTCTGACTGCTTGGCAGCTGTACTCGATTCCATAGATCTGCACACAAAATATTGGAAGTTTACAAGCCAGCATCTTTTTTTTTTCTTTTAACCCAGGTAGTTGCTATCTCCTAACTACAGACATTGCTATAGTCCTCTGTAAACAGCATTAAGTCATTATTTCCAACAGTAATCCACATTGATACTGACTTTTCAGTGTGAAGACTATTTTACGTGGTAAACGTTACAAATGTTGTTACTTTTGATGATTAAATGCACATACTAACTCAGCTCTTCCTTTCAGGGCTCTGATCTTCCATGGCTAGTTTTACCTCTCCTTACCAATTACATCCTATCACAGACTGAGCTCAGCGGGAAAGAGAAGTGCTGGCTGACCCATAGAACATAGTCAGTCTGCAGATTGTTTCTCGTTATTGAAACGACTACAATTATCATTTCTAAATTTCTTATCTTGCTTTGCCCTATGGTTTCTGCAGCTTGAACATACAAAGTATATGAACCCACATTCTAGACAATACTAAAAAAAGTAGACAAGATATATTTTTTATACATATTAGACCTTTTAATTAATGTAGAATATTTCTGGATAAGTTAACAATGAGACTGACAAGCGAGTAGAATTTTTTAGATCATAAAGAGCATTTTCTAGGGACGTTAATTTCTCCCAGCAGGAATATTCCAGCTTGGACTTAGGAACAGTACTAGGACACTATGGAGAAATTACCTTTGCTATGGCATACATTCAGAAGACAAGAAGGGCAGACAATGCAGAATGAGACTAGGCTTTACTTTCCTGCAGGCTGGGGCCAAAGTCAAGAGCAGAAGAGGATGTGGGGTTCTGGGCCTGTCTAGCAGCAGGATATTTGGGGGTTAGAGAGCATTAGGCCAGTGTTGAAGTGATAGTGACTCTAGACCTGTGGGTATGCTGGCCATGTGAGTGACAGTATGCAAGTTACTTTGCATTCTTGTGCCAGGTGGGATGACATGGCTTTTTACTCGTCCATTATTTTGTTTGAATTTTCTTGCCATTAGCTGAGGAAAAAAATACTAGAAGGCTTTTTCTTGACAAGTTCATATAGACTTTTATGAATCTTTTTATCTCTTAAGTTTTTGGAAGTTTGATTAATTATTTGTTCCAATACTCTTTCAGAAGTTGAAGAAAAGATGACTGGTCTATAATTGCCAAATCTGTTTTTTTCACCTGCTTTTATTATCAGGAAAACCTTTCTCCAGTTATTAAATATCTCACCTGCCTTGTTCAGGTGCTCACAGACAACCAGAAGTGCCCTCAGTTTACTGCAGCCTTCAAAGATAAAAAAGACACCTTAATGCACTAGTTTTCTTATCACAATTTGCCAGTAGATTTTCCTTCTATAGAATTTTTTACCTGCTCTCCTTTTTAAAGTTAATGCACTTCCTATTAATCTTCATTAATCAAATCTAGAATAGGTCCAGGCGAGGCTAGGCGATGTAACACCAATATGGCTGCAAGCCACCCCAGAGCGCAGGGTGCGCAGAGCCGGCCACGCTTCCAGCACTTGATGTCCTTGCTGGTGTTGTAGGTTTAGCAGTCTTCAACATCCACTACGCAGAGTATGTCCTGCTCTCTCCTCTGGTGCTCAGGCACTGAGGTACCTTAGTGCCCCCAGCCCTGTCTTTTAAGGTCCTTAATCTTGTTAAGTAGTTAACCTTATTGTTACAAAACAATTATTACCTGAGTGTAATGGTTAGTGGGGCTGCTCTATCAACCAACAATCAGTTCACACTCTGATCAACCTCTACAGTCCCTATTCTGTTTATCCCCACTTTCTGAATAAGAAATGTCCACTGATGGCTTTCAAAAGCTTGTGCGCTGCTCCACATCATTTCCCAAGAAAATTGTAGTTAATTAAAATGCCCCACTACAATTACTTCTGGTGCTCTGGGTGATTTTGCCAGTTCATCTATGCAATTTTCATAGAATCACAGAATCATCAAGGTTGGAAGAGACCTTCAAGATCTTCCAGTCCAACCACCTAGCTACATCCCCACTAAACCAGTGCCACATCCAGATGCATCTTGAACACCTCCAGGGACAGTGAATCCACCACCTCCCTGGGCAACCTATTCCAATATGCAATCACCCTTACAGTGGAAAAATTTTTCCTAATGTCCAATCTGAATCTTCTCTGCTGCAATTTAAGGCCATTTCCTCTTGCCCTTTCACTACAGGCACAGAAGAAGGGACCAACTCCTGCCTCACTACAACCTTCTTTCAGGCAGTTGTAGAGGGCAATGAGGTCCCCCCTGAGCCTCCTCTTCTCCAGACTGAACAACCCCAGCTCCCTCAGTCCCCCATAAGACATATTTTCTAGTCCCTTCACCAGCTTTGTTGCCTTCTCTGGACACATTCCAGCACCTCAATGTCTTCTTTGAAGTGAGGAGCCCAAAACTGAACACAGTACTCGAGGAGCAGCCTCACCAGTGCTCAGTACAGCAGGACAATCACTGTCCTATTCCTGCTGGCCACAGTGTTCTTGATGCAGGCCAAGATGCCATTGGCCTTCTTGGCCACCTGGGCACTGCTGACTCATATCCAGCCAGCTGTCAACCAGCACCCCCAAGTCCCTTTCTGCTGAGCAGCTTTATAGCCACCATTTTCCTCACTTGGAAGCAATACTAGCCTTCTCACTTGGAAGAAATATTTTCCTCACTTGGAAGCAATATTAGCCTTCTGCTGGGGCTGTGCCTGGTACTTCTCACCGTCAGCCACTAGTTAGATACTTTCCTCACTGAGCTAAGTATGTGGCTCCATGGACATGGTAATGAATGAAACCTGGTTTCAGAGGATCACAGAGTGAATTAGGTGGGAAGGGGAGGTCCCCATTCCAACTCCCTGGACTAAGTATGGCTTACTTGAAGACTAGACCAAGCCCTCAGAGACTCATCTAGCTGAGTTTTGAAATCCTCCATGGATAGAGAGTGTGTAGCATTCATACTTGCCCCTCTTCCTTCAGGAAGATATTTTTCCTACAGATCTGTGCCTCGTGGTTGCTTAAAATGGATGACTAGGGTATATCAGCTACAAACAAAGCTTCCTCAGTACTTGGGATCAGGATGAGGCCTTCCTCCCTCTCCCACTCAGTCTCATGGTTTCTCTGAAGTCTGATGAGACCTGGGCTCACATTATGACTTTTCTCTCCATCAAATCACTTATGGGAGTCACATACTGGGTCCACCTTTGGCTGTATGCTGTTCTCCTGAAACGTACAGGGTGTTTCAAAAAGATGGAGCCATTTGAAATGGACCTTCAACTGAAATTAGGTCCATCTTTTTGAAACACCCTGTAGATGAAATTTATTGTCACAGTCATCTTTGTTATCTTCATCTTTCTCCTAATTTTTTTTCCAGTAGACCAGCAACTTCAGACACTACTGAGGGTCACGCACATATCTGTACGCACACACAAACACATTCATGATTGCATGTGGGAATAGAAATTTCTGATGAAAATAATATTTTTATTATTTTCATAGGATTTCAGGTTAAAAATTATTAACAATATTATACATTTTAATTACATTGTTATGTGCTTATTTATTAGATATTTGTGTTTATTGGGTTTGCTTTAGTGTGACTCATTATTTTTTGCTTGGAAACAGGATGATCCCTGGCAAGCAGAAGATGGCGGTCAAGGCATCTTGGCAGACCCATGTGCAGCAGCTAGTCCTGTTGTCAGGTGAGCTCATTTCACTCAAGGCAGTGCAGAGCTGCTTTGATGCCTGAAGGTACAGGCAGGAGCCAGTGACAAGCGCAACCCCAGGAGGAGCAGAACAGGGACACCCCTTGGAGCACAGCCTGCATGCCATGAAAGGTTGTCATTTTACTTCAGCTCCCAGATTGACCCTAGAAGGGAGAGGAGGAGAACAACATCATTGCCCTCACCTTGCTCACCTATACAGGGAAAACACCTGGGTGGAGCAGTCTGCCCTCCTCACCAAACCCCAAATGCTATGTAGGATGAGCACTGCTGAGAAAAGGAGACTTATTTTCCTGCTCAGCAGAGCAAAACCAGGGCACAAACTAGCCCTCTGCAAGCAGAGACAGGAGCTGAATTCATTGGATAATCTGCTGCAAACTATTTGCCCAGCTCTATTAATTAATATTTGTGAGGCATATGCAGGATTAAATGCCCTTGAGCCATCGTTCACCTAAACTTTGCCCCTGAACTGACATCAATGAAAAATCCTTAATGGTGGTGGTAGCATCAGCAGCACTGAATTTTCAAACCCTCCTGAGGCAAGAAAACATGATTTTCCTCTTCATTTTATGGTCTGTTGAATCTTCTGTTTTTCTTGTTGTATAGCAGGAATAATGTTCATGACCATGGAGTATTCTGGTGGTTTTCCAAATGTCTCAGATTTAATTTGGCATCTTCAACACAAAGAAAAATTTATTGCCTCATATAGTCCTTCACTGTGAATGTTGTCCCTTCCCCAATTCTGTGGAGGGATCCTGGAACCTAACAATGGTCCCAGAGTTGTTTCTCAGCTGGTAAGGAGCCCTGCCTTGTGCCTTGGCAGGCAGGGATCACACAAGAAGACAGTCCCTCATGGGGAGGAGAGGTCAGCCCAGACCTTTAGCATTGGCCTGAGCTCCAAACACCCATCCCAGAAAACAAGTAAATAAGAAAACATAATAAAATGCATACACAGGCTCTTTGTTACCAAGTCCAAACCCCAAGATGTAAGAATAAGTTTTGTGAACAGGGCGGTCTCTGCAGTGAAAGGCACCCAGGGGCATGCGTCAGGGACAGGAATTGTTCTGGCTGATGGTGCCTGCTGGAGCTCAGCAGCATGGACTGGGGTTGGGTCTTCAAGTCTGAACCTCTCTAAGGGCTAGTATTTGGGTTATAAGCCCTCTAGAAAAAATGTGCTTGTATCGTACAAAGAAAAGTCTCTAGCCTGGTCCGGATATGGGGGCTTCTGCCTGTTACTCTAATGGATAGAGATCCCTGAATAAAATTTCCCTCTGTAGAAATTACATTCTGCAGTTTCAGGGCTGGCACAGCTGTCATCTAAATGGAGGTTTATGACTCTGTCTCATCCACCCAGGCACATGCTAGTTTGGATCGAGAAAAGGGATAGCATAGGCATCCCTCATTAAACCTGCACTTGACACTCGGGTTCCTCTGCCACCCCTTGCAGATGCCATGTTGGTTGTCACAGTACCTATGATGAGGGGAGCACATGAACTGCAACTTCAGGGTGCTCTGTGACCAAAGGGAAAGAAAGGGTAGAGCCACAGCAACCCTTTTCTCCTTCCACAGCCACTGCAAAAGGGCTGTAGGGCGTCCTACTGCCATTGCTACTTCTTTTACAGAAGTATATGGAGGCTGTGGCTGTTAGGCTACCATGCATCATGCCAATGCTTACAACTTGCAGTCAAAATGCTTGAAACATATAACCAGTGGAAAGAATAACAATGGGACCTAATGAGGAACAATTTGTCCAATGTCCTGCCACAGGGTAGCAGCAGAACTGCAGCCTTGAACTCTTGGGCCCTATTTAGAGGGACACCTTTAAGCTCCATAATCCTAGTGGAGTCCATAACACTCTTCTGTGTATGAAGCCCATGCTTTAAAGCCCTTTTGTATGCTCCAAAGTCCATCGGGTTATCCATAGTGTCATATAACTCTTCATGTAAGGCCATTGCCCCAGACTGCATTGACACACTACAGAGTAGAAAAGATCTGGTCTGCAACATCTTCACAGCATAGTGAAATTACAGCACTGAGCTAGATTGAGTCAGGGTTCAAGTCTACAGGAAGACAATGAATAGCTGCCTGCAGCTTTCTGCCATATAGCACAACAGTGTGGGATATATCTATGTGAATTCAGATACATGAAGTTACAGCATTTTAGCTCATTTTCTCATTAAGCATCTGATATTAAGGGAGCCACACCACCCCGTAAATGGTATTAGGCATTCCTATTTGGGCAGATTCCAAAGAGGAATCAATGAGATGATTCTATTTCCAGACTGGGATCAGGTCAGATGTTATCACCTCCCTTCCTTTCCCTGGCCTGTAACTCCCCACCCCCACGGTCAGCTCCTGCAGTGACAAGCAGTGTCCTTCACATGTTGCTGAGCCATGTGAAACGGCAGGGGAAAGGCTTCCTGCAACGGGCTCAATTTCCATTTCCATGTGCAGTACTTGACAGTGAGGATGTAGGAGGGCATGCTGCATCTCGCCTTTCCTAAGCTCCCCGCCCAAGTTTGCTGCTGCCAAACTCTGTGCTCTCATGGGATACATGAAGGGAAAACTGGCCTCTCCCTGACCTCCAGCCACGTGGACACTAACTGCAACCCAGGGCTGTATCTGGAGGTACAAATGTTCATCCAACCAGTGGGGAGCAAAGCCCAGCATCTGTACTGCCCACTGCTGGCTTCAGGCTGGAAGCAAAGGGGGCTATCAGGTGTCCCAGGATGGAGCAGAGCAGCACCTAATTGTGTGTGTGCCTGAGGCTGCAATTGCCCCAGGATCAACTGAGGGCATCCAGAGGGAGCATGGGGCATGAAGGGTGCCTGGAGAGACCATCCATCTCAGTGGGTCAAGCTGGCTACTGCTACTCCTGCTCATGTCTCAGCTGGTTGAAGAGTGAAGGGTGCACCTGGGCAGCAGTCATATTAATCAAGACATGTCCTGTTTTGTAGGCAAATGACCCGTGTGGAGGCGAGAAAGGACAGTAGTGGCTGTGGGTAGCACTCATGGCCAGTAATCTCTTCAGAAGTCCCTAAATGGTGCATCAGTGGTTAATGTCATTGCAATGAGGGAGAGAGGGAGAGATGGGAAAGGGAGAGAGAGAGGGGAAAGGGAGAGAGAGAGGGGAAAGGAGGGAAAGGAGGGAAGGGAGGGAAGANAAGGAAGGAAGGAAGGAAGGAAGGAAGGAAGGAGACAAAGAAAAATACATGCAAGTTTTCTGTCCTGAAAAAGCAGCTTTCATTGTTGCAAGGCACTTACAACTGTATCATGTGCAGCGTCTCTTAGGCCAACAAATGCTCAGTATGCTACACCTGACAACAAGGACAGGGAAACAGAAATATCTTTCTCTTTGGAAAATGTGAATTAAGTCCTCATGCTGGTGGAAAACTGCAGTGGGATTTTCTGTCTCCGTGCAAAGTCAGTGCTTTACAAAACACTCAGATGGACAGTTTCCAGCCTCAAGGGCACCCAGTTCAGCCTGGCACCAGGGGCTGCTCTGAGCCTGGGCCCAGATCTGACCCAGGAGGTAAAGTGATATGAGTGATGGATGCATTTGCACCCATGTTTGCTATGTGTTGCAACTCAAGACACTTTCAGAAGCAGCGGCTGCCAGACGGCTTTTGTTACCACTGTGGATCACTGCAGAGAGTTATTTCTCTCTGGCCTACTCTCCATGCAAATGTCCAAAGCTAACACCTGCACCGGGCATGGACCTCTCCAGCATGCACAGGCTGCCAGCATGTCCTCACAGCCCTCTGAGGGCAGCGTCAGATGAGGGCACACCAGAAATAACACCTCAGAAACTGGTCAGAAACTGCTGTTTCATGGACCTTCATTTCTATCGCATTAAAAATGTCCCTTCTGCTAACCATCTCCTTTGAAGGTCCACCTTCCAGTATCCTCTTCATGCTGTAGCTTTTTGAGGTCAAAGATGTACTTTCCCAACACTTTTGCCTTTTTGCTTTGCTCTACTGAGCCAGAATGGCCAGCATCAACTGTGATGCAGAGGTGAAGTGTGGCAGAGTCACTGCTGGGCTGCAAGGACAAGACGTGAGATCCATCAGGCACTAACTCCAGCGGCAGTGTCAGAGATGCAGCCCCCCACTAACTTGGCAATATTCTCACTTGTGGACTGTGAGCCATAACAGACCAGCCACCAGCTCCAGCCCTCCTCTTCCCTGAGCAAATATGGCTGGGAGAGAAAGACAGCAGCCTGTGCATGTATGTTTGTGTTAGTTCAAGGAGGCAATCGATTAATTATGTGATGATGGGAGCGAGAACACTCTCAGGGCTCTGGGTCTGCCCCCTACCAGATTTTGCTGGCATTTTCTGAACATTTCTATTAGCTCAGTGGGCACAGCTTGTATGCAAACAAATACAATAATGCTCAGTTATTGTTTGGTATGATAGGACCCTGGGATTCTTTTTTTTTGTTGTTTTGTTGTTTTGTTGTTTTTTTACAAGTATTGTTTCCATTTGTCATTAAGGCTCACTTTCTAATCTCTCTTTGTAGGAGGTTTGGCTTTTTTGACATTGTCAGTTGCATTTTGCCAGAGCTCTCATCTCTGGCCTGAAGAGGCATTTAAGGCCAACTGCTTTTTTGTGTTTTCTTTTTTTGTTTTCTTTTTCTTTTCAGAGAAGACAACCAGAAAGGACAGAAATAAAAGTGCTTGGAAAGAAAGACAAACATATAATTAGCAAAAATAAATACATCATTATTTGATGGTTTTCATGCGTGTTACTGTTTCAACTGCTCATTAATTGTTTCATCCAGATAGTAAAATATTCATATTTATATGTTACTCAGAAAGAGATGCGATGCCCTGGAGAGGCTAATTCTTGGTTTGCAGATTGTTTACAAGCCGTCAATTGCATTTTGAATATATTTGCAATTCATATGACTGATAAATAACATAAGTCACATGGTATAGTTTCTGCTCCTGAGCTGCAGTACATCCCTGTGTAAGTAACACCAAGGTAGGCAAGCATTTGTCTCCCCATCTGCCTCTCAAATCACACATTTAATGGAGCAAGCAAACATAATACTCAAGAGTACCTCTGGGATCTCATAATAGTATTCTGCCCCTCCTGACTCCCTGGAAAGCTCTGATCACACACAGAAGCATTGTGTGTGGCCACCTTTTGCTGAGTCCCGTCTCACTTAGAACTCACACATGAGCAGGACAAGTATTTTGTATGTTTTTTATATATCACAACTCAAGCACTGTGGGGCAGCCAACTAGACAGGGACAAAAAGAAAACTACCACAGTGACAGCAGGCTTTGCGTGGGAGAGGGTGGCTGAGAACTTGAGGGGTTCTGGTTCATTATTCCAGACATATGGAGGTGACTCTTTCTTTGAGGGATGGTTAATACAATTATCAACACAATACAATTTGCAAATTGCATTTTACAATAAAAATGCCAAATACAGCATTTACTTCTGACTTTAATTTTTTTCCTCTGTATTTGAAATGAACTTTTATAAGTGCCTTCATAAATGAAGAGAGAATATTTGGATATCCCTAGGTGGTGAGATTATTATTTCAATCACTATGGCTGCTTTTCATTTTGTTTCCCATTGGTACCGATTTTGTTTGATGGAATTGACCCCATTACTCATAAGGAATTTTGCTAGAAAGTTCTTTCACTTCATCTTCTGGTGGAAACAAAATCCTGTCTCTTGTTCTTCTCTTGAAACCATGGATACCATTGTGTGTGGCTTGTATGTACATAACTATGCATAGACACTCTGAGTGTCATAAATCAATATTTTCAAATGGACACATTTCTCCACCTTTACAGTAACTTGAGGTGATTCGCTGACCTCACATTTTGAAAATTTTTCTTAATTTTGAATACAAATCTCTTTTCTGCAATTTACCCTCATTACTTCTTATCCTCTGCACTATAAAATACAAATTATTCTTTCTGCAGCCACCTCTTACATATCTGTGACTTCTCAACTGTTACTGAGTCTCCCATCATTTCTACTGATCTTTCCTGATAGATGATGGTTTTCTTCAAGGTTTTCCTTGTTTTTATCTAGACTGGTTTTAGATGGTTCACATCTTGAAGTCCAGTCCAAAAGACTTGACTCTGTATCAGACATGACATGTAGATTGGAAGTGTGTCTTAATTTATCTCAGATATGATACTGAACTTTATATATTCCTGGTAAGAAATTAGCTTTTTATACGTGTATAACATTACAGAATCATTTTTGCTTGCAGTGTGCTGTATACAGGGTACTGTCTCTTGCCATAGAGCTGTTTTGTCTCAGCCTGTATTTAGGCAGATGATTCCTTCCAGACGGCAATTACTTGCCTTTCTATTTACTGAACTGCATCTATTTTTTTTTTCAGATTATTCAGCCAATTTCTTATGGCCTGTTTTAGGAGGAACTGGCAGATTAGAGTGATCGATTGGTTTTCCAGAGTACCTGTATGGATCATACAGTTTTATTGTTGCTCTCATAAATCTTCTCTGGTTGGACACCCTGGCTTGTATGTGGTCCTGGGAATCAATCAGGTTAAGACAGGCTGGAGGGGTCATGTTCTGGGGACACCCTCCCTGTGTCAAAAGGATGAAATGGCATTACAGCAAGGAAAACTGAAGCCAAGGGTCTCTGGGCACTGAGAGCAAGGGTGGAACAGTAACAGAAAAGGGACTACCCAAACTCTGATGCTGACAGACTCTCTAAAACAAGATATTCCTGTCATAGGGAGAATTAATTATTGCAATTTGTGATGCCAAATCACTATCTTTAATAAGTGTTCTCTCTGGACACAGAATATTTTTAAGAAAAGTAACCAGTTTGATAGAATATCTCCATGTAGACAATCCCCAAGTTTTTCCCACTCTCATTATGTGAAGCTCTTTGAACTGTGTCAACCCACTATTAGCATTTGCCATGTGTACAGAGTCAATTGGGATGGATGATGACATGCTTAGATAGTAATGTTTTAAATTAAGATTCCTGAATATGCCTCTGATGTACGGAGGTTAATTAAGAAGCTATTGTGAGCTGAATTAATACCATTTGCTTATTGAAAACAGAAGTCATGAGAATTAACAACAAAGTCATAAATATATTTCCCTAAGGGCCAGATCCTTCAGCTCTTACTCATTTGAGCAATCCTTACTCATATGAGTAGTCCCATTGAATTAATTGAGACTACATGTATGAGATCATTTATCTATAAGACTAAGAAGTCGCATGGTTGGGTTCCACACAAGCATTAATCTAAAATGAATGTGTTTTTAATGATAAATTGGTATTTAGATGGACTATAATGATTGTTTACATCCAAATCTTGTTTTAATAAGAATGGTTTAGCCTGTCAAGTAAATAAGTGCAGCTTTTTATTAATAATCAAGTGACAGAGAAACAACAATTACCAATTAAAAGCAGAATTTTGACGTAGACAAAAAACAAGTGTGAGGTTTCATTAGGTCCATGAACCATGTAGAAGTTTTTGCTGATAGCTGAATGGAAAGGTGGTACATCTTCACCACCGAACTGAGTGTCATGATCCTCGAGCTAGTTCTAAGTGAGTTTGCTCCAGAATCAAAATCAGGCAAGCCATGTGAGTGAGAGGAAGGGATGCTTAGCTAGGAGGCAACAACCCAGCCCATCCTGCCGTTGCAACCCAAGATGCTCATTCTCTGTGGTATTACACTCTGCCATGTAAAATTACTATCATCTCCGACCCTGCTAGGTCAGGGATCTCCTGGTGCTCCACTGCAACACTTTTATATTGTAGGAGTGTTTAGACTCAATGAACTCCCCCAAAGCACATGCTGGCGGAAAAGAAGAGTTGTAGTTGTCCTCTGGTATTGTGAACAGGAAGATATCCCTCCACTGTGGCTGTTTTGTCCCGAGTCCTCTGGCCAGCATTGAATAAGCCCATGTTGAGTGTGCAGGAGGGAACACAGGTCTTCCTCTTCTGAAAGATTGCCTCCATCTGCTTCCCTGATAAAAAGCCTCTGGGGGGACACTTCAGTGTCTGCAGAGAGCACATGGTGCAAAAAGGGATGCAAAAAGTCCTCTGTGGACTCAGTCATGTGTAAGATGCAACAAGTTCTCATGGTCAGAGGACAGGGCTTGGTGATTCCTAAGCAGAAGAATAGTTGTGGCATCACCTGATCCTTAAAAGTCCCATGAAACCTCCTTGGCTGGGGCCAAACACAGCACAGCTTCCTTTGTATCTGTAGTTGCACCCGAGCATGACTTCAGTGGAGACTCCTTTAGTAATTAAAGATAGTGGGACTTTCCTTTTTCAGGCTTTAGCCTGATTCATTTGGGGGAGAGGGAGGAAAAAAAAAAAAGAAAAATCTACTGTCTATTGACAGCCAGAAGGTTTTTTTCTTTTGTTTTCCCTTCTCCCTGACTATCTGTATCTTCCCAGACTTCACCTTGCACTCCTTTGATGCTGTACTCCTGGTTTCCCTTTTCAGTGCTAAGGACTGCCTGAGGAAGTGGAGGGAAAAGTTGTTCTTACACTGTCTCCTCCAAACTAAAGGAAGCCCCACCAAGTGTTTACAGAGACCCTCCTTCCTTCAAGACTTCAGGGCTGGATCAGGTTTCTTGGAAGATCAAGGAGCTGTACAAAATAATGCCTCATTTAAAGACCAAAAGAAACCAAATCAAAGTGACCTCAAAATTTAGCAATTTAACCACTAGAAACTGATATTAATACACACTTTGAGATTTGATTTTCTGCTTTGGGAAAATAATTATAACTTGTCTCTGCACATTTTGATTCTCTGATGTCCTTTAAATCCCTCAAATCCATGTCCCTATTTAAGGGGTACAAACTCAATAACAAGTGAAAGCTAAGCAATTCCTGCCCTGATTTATAAGCATCTGTGATTAGGGAGAGACTGCTTACTACTGAGCCTTTGTGACATTTACTCATCCCCACTACGTACTTACATTGCACTTTCTTTCCCCATCCCACATGAGGTATATAGTAAGAGTAACAATTTAATACAGCAAATTAAATAACAGCTTCCTAACTGGCCTGGGAACCTCTACTATGTTCTAGGATTTGATATTTATCTTAAAGAACATAATTTTTACTCTTTTTTTTTTTTTCTTTTTTAATGAAGTCAGCTGTCACCTGTGAAAATCTAGACCTGGAGACAGTGTGTCATGTTTGGTCGTGACTCTTCCTGAGTTCTCATGGCTGATTGCACAGAGTCAGGGAGAGGAGCGAGGACATGGGTGCCTCTCGGCAGCACGCCTGTGGTCTGGTGCCATGCCTAGCCATGGAGCCCCCACGGCTGGCAGTGCTCCCCAGGCATGAACACCAGGGCAGTGGGGGGGCTCACCCATTCTTTGGCAAAGGTCTCTTCTGCTTTTAACAAAGAAGCAAGGAAAGGAAGTGGCAGAAAGAGTTGATAGGGGGCAATGATATCAAAGGAGGAGGAAAAAAACATAGGAGGAGCGTAACGAGGCAGAAAGGCTCTGTAGTCTACTTTTATGAGGAAAAAAGTCATGCAAAAAGACAAGATGTGCCATGAATGTTGGCATTTGCATTCATCTGTGAGTTAAGTGCCAAGCAAAATGTCTGCTGGAGAAGCTAGCCTGTCAGGAGATACTGCAGGAGCTAGGCATGTCCTTGTCCTGTTACAAGTGTCCCACAAGGCAGAGAGAAAATGGATGAACTCATACCTCCTCTGTGGGCCTCCACATCTCACGTCATTTCAAATGCCGTCATGCCATTCAGCTACCACAAGTCTCCCCTACTAGTCACCAGGAAGCTCTATTTCAGCTGTTTCCAAGAAGAGAGAGACAAGAGGAGAAGAGGTGGTTATGGCCTTCCCTCCACCTCTCTTTACTGCACCTCTAGAGCCCAGAGGTGCACAGACTCTTCCCAATCCAGCTGAGCCAGCTGCAAACCCCTTCCCTGGACACTTGCTGCCTCTCGCTTGTCAGGGGCTTCTGCCTGCCTTGAACCTCTCAGCTAAGATGTTTGTGTGAATGTTTCTCTACCCAGTGCATTCAAAATGCTGGTTTCCAGTCTTCACTGGTAACCAGAATGATGTGGGTTAGACAGGGCTCACACCAGCCACAGCTGAGAGTTTTGAGAGGCCGTGGCTGTTTTGGCAGCAAAGATGTACCCTGGCAGGGGTTGGGAGTGCATTGCTCTGCCGCCCTGTAAAGTCATGTTCTCTCAAAACTAGATAACTGACAGAGCCACCAGGAGGGGTCAAAAACCAACTGCACAGGATGGGGAGGGTACACCTAGGTAATTAGGTGTACTGGATGCATGCCTGAGTTAACCTAATCCAGGAGCACAACAATATCCAATTCTGCCCTCTGCAAGTTATATGCAGGTTTTGATTACTTAAAATTTTTTACACTTAAACTTTTCCACCATATGTAAGTAAGGCTTAGGTCCACAGACAATCCACGAGCATTTTTGATTTTATCTGTGGATTTGCAGCAACTTGTGTTGTGAAGAGGGGGATTAAGAGTACATGAGTTAGGGCCCCATAGTAACGTAAAGAGTAAACTGCCACGACAAGAGAGATGATTACTGCCCTGCCGACAGCCTTGACACCCAAATATCTATAGGATTCACTGACTGTTCCTTTCTCTTCAACAGAGACCTGAGCACCTTCTTGACAGGAGTTCAGCGAGAGCATGGCCAGATGAGAGCTACAGTCTGCACTTGCAAAGCACTTTGTTGTGCTTTGACCTCATGAGAGGGGTTCATGTCACATCACTTCAGACATTCCATCTTCCTCCAAGAGCAGTCACTCCTTTTATAGTCAAAGCAGGGAAAATTTCTACAGAATAACTCATCTCACATACTTTAGACACCTCCTTTAAGAAGAGGTGAGTTGCTCTGTGGCTCTTGCAGTGTTCCAACTAGAAAGTAGGTGCTTGGTTGTGTTGCAGACAATACAAGTCTGCACACTTTGCAGGCTGAATCCTAGCTGTCTCGAATCAGACAACAAAAAACATTGGGTATTTTAGTAAGCTTGTTCTTATGCTTTCTCCAGCTGTTCTGTTGTACAGAGAAGGTCATCAGTATTTAAAAAGTGCTTGGGTAGTACAGTCTGTGAATAGCAGTGCTCAGAAGGAAGTTAATTTCTCTATAGTCAGACCAAGGTTTGGATATCTTCACCCATATAAGACCCATGGCTGTATGTTGAGCAGTGAACATAGGAAGGAATACTGGCTATCCTCCATTTGCTGTCACATCTTCGGGTCTGGAGGCAGAGGCAACATGGATGGGATGGGGTGGGGTGTGGAACTGGGGCTGTAGTCACTGGTGTGTGGTAGGAAATGAGCATGTATTCTATGCAGGGGTAGCTATGGCAGGTACCTTACCTTCTTTAGTAAATATTACTTCTGGCTCCCCTTCCTTCTTCTCCCTTTGCAAATCCCCTGCTGTTGAAGATACCAAAACCTCTCAGAGGCAGTTGTACCTCAGTCAGTGGATGGTACTGTTTTAGTCAAAGCTAATCTATACTTCTGCTTTGAGACATGCCCAAATATATACACACATCTGAAAAGCACCTGAAAACTTAAAATGTTCAGCTAGCTCCTAGCTTCTGCAAAGAACCAGCAGACTCTTCCCAGATTATCTTGCTGCTGCTCATCACCATTAGCTTCTTTTCAGCCTTCTAGTCACTGAACAGGTCCTCTTCTTCAAAGGGCACTGATGATAACAATAGCCTCTGAGCAGTTGCAGTCAAGATGAGAAGAAAGGCTATGTCACAGGCCATGCAGAGACAAGAGAAAAGGACAGACATAGAGACATGACTCCAGCCACTTCTCACACTTTTGTTTCAGCCATGACAATTTTTCTTTGCACCCTCTGCTTCCTTCTCTGTCTGCAACTGGGATGGGCACAGCCCTTATTCCTCCAGCTACCTTCCTGCTATGTGGCCTTAGTGCTGCCCCTAGACATATCATGAAAAGAAGAATGAATGAAATTAAACTCATTCCAAGCCCACCCATGTGGTTTACCTAATCTTGACATGCCAGAACATAATTTAGGGGCTATATCTTGCTCAAGAGGAAGTGAAGGTTCCTGCAAACCATGTATATTTCTTCAGGGGAGTGATTTGCTTTTCATTGTCAGTTACGATTACTCATTCAGACTACAGCAGCGATGTAACATCCCTTGATAATTGCAGGTATGCAACTGCATCTTTGCCACTTGGAAAGGCATCCTGCCCTGCTCTTGGCTCCCTACATCTGACTGTGCTGCAACGAGTCTGTGGCTGTTCTCTGTCTCACTACCCTGTCAAAGGAAACCAGATAAAATCCCTCACAGGCATATTTTAGATGTGTAATACTGATATGTGTCATAAAACATATCAGCACATTTCAAAAGCTGTTTTCAAAAGTTAAGCCCATGAGTCAAACAATACCAGGGAGCCAAAAGTGTCCCACATGCCAAACAAGAACCAACCCACAGCTGAAAGCCACAGAAGGAAATGGACAGTAGCTGGTGAAACAACAGGAGTTGGTTTTCCCCTGTCGTCTCTTGGATGCCAGTGCTTGTGAAAACCCCAGCTCCAACAGGAAACACAGGGGGGAGATTGAATGTCATAGCGTACAACAGAAGGGTGTGTATGTGTATGATTTTCATGGCATTCAGGTTTACTCTGAACTTTCTTTGTAGCTCTGGAACCAGCCTGATTTGAACTACTTATGGTAGAGGTGAAAATGCCTTCTGGGTCTCCTAAGGTAGCTGCTTGAGTGGTCTTGAGAATATCAAAAAAGCAAAACCTGCCTTCTTCACATCTGTTATGCATGCACCCTGATGACCATCAACTTTCTAGCTGCACATGATAGGGCCTGGCTGTCCTGTTACTTCAGTTACCGACTCTAACCTCACTTCTTAAGCAGAGTGCAAGAGGAGGGTCACAAAGGATTTGTTAAGTTTCCTGGGAGTTTCAATGTCAGCCTTCATCAGTTCTTCAGCTTGTCTGTCACAGCATGGTGCAGCTGAAGCATCGACCTGAGCACTAACTGGGTCATTTATTCCACTACATCAGTTTGTTCAGCTGAGTATGGGATACAATAAATTGAAGGTAGGGCATCCTGTGTTTCCTTGCTAATCTTCCAAAGTCATGTCAGACCCCAGAGGAGACAGAGTGCAGCAGCAGCAGCAAACTCCACAGGAGGTCTCTTGTGACAGTAGAGATGAACTGACAAAAGGAATCAAAATGTTTGCACAAATTGGGTTGGGTTTTTTTGCAAATCTCTGAATGACAAAAGCAAATTGTAAATCTGTCAGCAATAGAAGTCCTTTGGATTTTGCCCTAAAAATCCAAAGAAATCTCTTTCATTTAAGGCTATCAAGAATAAATGACTTACTGGAGCCAAGGTTTTGCAGGTGATCAAAGCTCTGTATATGTCCATGTTTATGACAGGGAAGTCTGGGATACCAAGACAAACTCAGAGTAGGAGACAAGTGGTCATAGAAGATACAGAGGTGGTTGCTAAGTAAGAGACTTCTCTCATCACTTTGCAATAGCTCATGTGAATGAACCCTACAGATTCTTTTCACAGAGTCACACACAGCTGAGGTGGGAAGGGAGTCCTGGATGCTGCCTAGTCCAACTGCCTGCTCAAAACAGGGACAACTAGAGTAGGATGCCCAGGACTGTATCCAATCATGTTTTTAATATCTCAAAGTGCAGACTCCATAACCTCTCTGGGCAACTTGTGACAGGGTTTAACCACTGTAAAAAAGCTTTTTTCTTACATTTAAATGAAATTTCCTGTATGTCAGTTTGTGTCCATTGCGTCCTAACCTATCACTGAGCACCACTGAGAAGAGTCTGGCTACTTCTTGTTTACTACTCTCCATCAGGTACATATACACATTGATAAGATCCCCTCTGAGCATTTTCTCCTCCAGGCTGAACAGCCATAGTAGTCCCAGTACCCATTCATGACTGGTCTCCAACAGTACTTCATGCTACTGATCACAACTGTCAGAGCCCAACAATTCAGCCAGTTTTCAATCCACCTCACTGTCCATTTAATTAGTCCATCTTTAATCAGTTTTTCTACGAGGATTTTATGGCAGACAGTGTTAAAAGCCTTACTAAAGTCAAGATAAACAATTTCAACCACTCTCCCCTCTCCCACTGAGCCAGTCATTTCATTGTAGAAGGCTATTAGATTGCTCAAATTGATTTCCCTGTTGCAAATTCATGCTAACTACTCCAAATCACCTTTTTGTCCTTCATATTTGAAAATAGTTCCAGGAATATTCACTTCATAACCTTCTCAGAGATCGAGGTAAGGCTGACCATCTATTAGTTTCTGAGTTGTCCTCCTTCCCCTTCTTCGAGTGACATTTGCTTTCTTCCCATCCTTAGGAACCTCCTCTACCAGGACATTTCAAAGATAGTCAAGATCATGATGTCAAATCACAATGACACTGACTTCTTTCTTTTGCTGCTGATTTATCTGCAGAAGCCTGTCCTACCAACACTTCACATCCCTCACCAGATTCAAGTCTGGATTGTCTTTGGCTTTTCTATCTTCATCTCCCCAGTGTCTCTGTATTCCTGCTGGGTCACCTGATCTTGTTTCTACCTATTGTACATATCCTTTTTATGTCTGAGTCTTGTAAGGAGCATCTTGGTCATCCAGGCAGGTCTCCTGCTACATTTGATTTGTTTCCTGAACATTGGCAAGAACCATACCTGAGCCTGGAAGAGACAATGCTTGAAAATCCGCCAGATCTCCTGGATCCCTCTTCTCTCCAGAGCTGTCTCCCATGGGATTTTTCCAAGCAGATCCTTCAAGAGGCCAAAGTCTGTTCTCCTGAAACCCAGGCTGTGGTCCTGCTTTTTGTCCAAATCACCCGCCCACTCAGGTTCCCGAACTCCACCATCCCACAGTCACTGCAGTCAAGGCTGCCCCAAATCTTCACATCCCCATCCAGTTCTTCCTTGTTTGTAATTATGAGGTCCATCTCCCTTTGTTCTCATCAATGCCCTGCAGACACCTCCTGGATTTCTTGCGCGCTGAAGTGTTAGAACCCCAGCAGCTTTGAGGTAGACAATTATCTATGCAACTGTGGACAAAAAACAGTTGTAAGAATAACAGGAAAAATTAAGGATACACAGATCAGTGAGCTAAAATACAATGTTTCCAAAGTTTAAGTGAACCTGATGAACACTGAACCTTGGGTAAATATGTACACAGATTCACACAGATCTTGAACTATAAATAGAAGTTAAAATGGGAATTGGGACTGCTTTTAAGGAAAAAGTAAAGTGGTGAGGCTGGTGATGTTCTTCAAAGTTTATTTTAATTCTCATTAATGTACTCTGGATTTTGTGATGAGAATGATGAGAGAACCAGGATCTGAAACATTCAACATTATTGAAGACTGGACTTTATGCATAAGTGCATTCATTAAATTAAGAGCCTTGACCCTGACAGAAGCTGAGGAAGTAAAATAACATTGTTGTATATTTCTTTAGTGTTAAGCACCTTAGCACCATTGAAAAACACATAAACACAGTAATTCTCATTTTACAGTATAATTCCTCTTTCTTCACATTTAGGGAAAGAGGGGTAGGAAAGTTGAGTGATTTGCAAGAACAGGCACTAGCATGTAAGAGTTACTGGCACTTCATTCAAGGCTCATCCTGGATCACACTCTTCTCTGAGTAGTTTTCCAGAAATCCAATTATACTTGACAGAGCTGATAGTTTTAAAAATCTAATAAAAACACCAAAATCGAGAAATTGGCTGGGTGATACAAACAGCAGGTAACCAGAAATGGTGATGTCCTGAGCTGGAGGTAGGTCCAGAATTGGGTGAGATAAACAGTACAGTAAGTCTGCAAGTTATATTCCATTTGTGGTGACACAAACACCAGTGAAGGCAGAGAAAAAAACCCAAGGGTAAACTGAAAGAGTTTGAAATGTGTGAAGTGCATAACAAAAAGGAATACAACTTGCATTAAATACACACTGAACATTAGAGGAGCAAACATTGAAAAGAGACACAAAACCCAGAAATATCAGTAGGACTTAGTAAGTACTTAATAACAATATCAAATAGTAAACCCAGCACGTTTTGGCAGCACAAGTATGCAGAAGACCCATGTTAGGCAGAGGGGAAGATGAGAATCTTTTCTTCTGCAGCATGTGTGACTACTGCTGACACCCATCTTTAGGTTGTAAATTCAAAGGAGGGAGGAATAATCCATACTAATACAGAAAGGATTAAAAAATTATGTTATGAAACTGAGTCAAATTAAGTATTTGTGATGAAAATCAAGCAAAATGTCCTGTACCATTGCTAAAATTTTTTTCATGGGCTTACTGGAAATATTAATAGGGTCAGAAAAAGCATGTTTATACAGGAAGGACACTAGGGGAGGTTTCATTATGTGATTAGATACAACGGCATTTCTCTGCCATTGGCTGTATTGGGAGAAAAACTCACTCCTTGCAGCTGAGGAGAAGGTGGATGCTCCACAAAGTGCAGAATTTTATGACTGCCTAGGCAGTGGCCAGCAAGATGAGTTATTGCTGGAAAATGAAGGGCATCCTGCACAAACTTTCAAGAGGAACAGGCCGCCGTGACAGATGTCACCTCTGTGTAAGCCATCATCCCTCAAGGAGGGAGGTGAGGGAGCAGCCCCAAGGGTCAGAGGCAGGCGCTGCTTTCCCAGGTACCCCTGGCCTGAGCTCTCAGGGACAGCAGAGCTTGTCCTCCGTGCCTTGTGTTCACTCAAAGAGGGCAGATGTGGCTGAGGGAAACTGCAGCAACATCCGCGGGCAGCAACGTGAGACCAGTGGATCTGGGGAAGCTGTGCCAAGGAGGGGAGGGGAAGTGGGTTCACATCAAAGCCTTGACTCCATGGCTGAGATCGTAGCAATCGCTGGAGCCAGCATGTCGACCAGCAGAAGGAGTCAGGTCAAATCACTAATGAATCAAGCCTGAGAGATGGCCAGCAAATTAATATTGAACCTACACTTTAAAAGCAGTCATAAACCAGCATTACGACAGTTGTGAACCTGCAGCCTATCTCATTTTTCCCACCCACCTTCCCAAAAAGCTTTCTTCTTCCCATTGCCCTTCCAAAATGAACAGTGCTCAGAGTGTTAGTTGTGTTGCCAGCATTTATCTGGGAGAATGAAATCACAGCCTGGTCACCTTTTCCCAACCCTTCTTCCACACCAAAGGATAGCAAAAGTGTAGTTAACATATCTGAGATAGGGATACTTGCAGTCTCGTGCCTTTTATCAGACAAATGACCAAATACAGCTGCTCATTAACCCAAGGTGACTATCAGAAATACTTTAATCCTAAAAGTTTATAATTAACAGAAAGACCAGTAAGTAAATTCTATGTGTTTCACACTAGCAGAAATCTGGCTTTATTACTTTACTTCCATGCTTTAGTGTAACATGTAATTGTCAAAAGAATGAAAAAAGAAACTGCTTGCAGCAGCAATTCAAATCCCATGTAAAACCATTTTAAGAACAACAGGTGAACTTGAGGAGCTGCAGACGTGAGTGGTTTATCTAGCAATAATGTGCTTGTGACGGAAGAAGTTTTATTCTGAGGCATTGCTGGAGAGTCTGCAGGATCTACCCTGCCATGAACTTCTATTAGTTGCATATAAACATCTGGTGGTTTTCATTGACCCACTCCAGACATCCAGTCATAAAGGCTTAGTATCAGACCAGCTCCTGAGCACACCTGCAACATGCCCAAGAGAGACCAGAAAAGTGGCAGAAAGCAGGATTCAGGATTTCAATGTCATGCTAGATTTCACAGTGGCATTTTGTACATCTCTACTACATGACAGATCTCGCTTGATCCATATAAGACTCTCTGCTCCAAAGAACTCATACTGGAGTCATTAATCAGTTCTCAAACTTGCTCCAGCTCTAATTTACTGATTCTTCAACTAAATACACTGTTGGATTTCCCTCTATTGTCAAGCTTATGTTCAAAATACTCAGCTCCTCCTTCCTTTTGTATGCAACTTGGCTGGGTTCTTTCACACTCCCTCCACATTCCCTCTCAGCCTTGCTTGAACATTTCTAAAGTAAAAACATATTTGTGCAAGGGCTTAATTTGGCAACAAAGGGTTTTACTTTTAAATTTACATTGGGAACTTGTCCTAGACAGTGATGTGAAAAAAGTGGTTGGACATTCATTTTGAAGAGTTCTGATTCTTGTAGGTATTTTGTTTTGCTTTGAGTTGTTGAAACAAGGCTGTTTGAGTGATAGGTTATGCCCATTTCAGGCAGGTGAGCAACAGAAGATATGTCAAGATGCTTCCCTTTCTTGATTGCTCTTTGCTGGAGCTGGCTAAGAGAAGCTGAGCTCCAGGCTTGTGGAAGGCAGGAGAGGGTTGACATGTAGCTTCCCACCTGCCTGCAGTTAGAAGGGACCAGCCTTTGCTTCTTGAATGTGTTGTACCAGTAACAAGAAAAGTAAATCAATCAATCCAGCCTTACCAAGGCAACATTAAAGAATATAATAATTGATTAAAGCTCATTTTTCAGAGTAGATTTTAGCCTAAAGACAGAGTCTTGTAACAAAAACCTTACCACAAACAGGGAACAAAAATGTTTTTTCTTTTGTGATGTCCTAAGACTGCACTAATTTATATATCTGAAATGCAAATAATGAATGTAGGTTTGTTTTAAAGACCTTGTCCATTAAAACATGGTTTTA
Source organism: Aegotheles bennettii (assembly GCA_013398125.1). Lineage (NCBI taxonomy): Eukaryota > Metazoa > Chordata > Aves > Caprimulgiformes > Aegothelidae > Aegotheles > Aegotheles bennettii. The sequence continues at coordinate 161,499 of VZRW01000092.1, forward strand.
ACCTGGCCTTCTGCTGCTTTTTTTTCTGCATCATCTAAGAAAAGAGGATATAACAAAAGAAACTTCTGGAAAGAAACATTGACAGATATGTAACAACCATTGTAGGAGTAGCAGTATGTTTTCTTACAAAAGCTCAGGGAGCGGTGCCTTCAGACCACAGTCCTGAAGCCAACAGCCCTCGTGTAGGGCTGTTCATTTTCTAAACACGAGCTTTACTCAAGCTACCTTGAAGTGGCTGGGGGAGCACAGAGGAGTCCGGTTTGTAGACAACTTTGTGAAACTGCATTCATGTATTAGAGGTGGTGAGCAGTCTGGAAGATTTCAAGAGAAGTAGGGTTTCACATCTGTGGAACAGAGTTGGGAAGAGACATGGGCTCCCTGACTTTCTGGGCAGGCCCGCTCTTACATGTCTTTATCCAACAAAGATAATGAAGGTGGGGAGAGTTCCCACAAAATAGGTGAAAACCCCACTGGATTTTCAGTGAAACTCCTGCTGATGCACTGAACAACCTGGTCTACAGAAGGCAACAAGCTAGGAAATAAAGTGTAATTTTGTGAGTACTTACACAGCCTGAAACTGAGCTAATTTTTCTAAAGACTTTTTTTCTCCCAACCCCCTGAGAGTTTTTTGAGATGGAGTCTTACGCATCTCATCCCAAATAGCCACATTAGGTTGCTTCTTTAAAATTAAAGAAACCTGAACTTTTGCAAAATCTTATGCAGAAATTATTTCAGCTAAAGCTGTGATTTGAAGAGAGTCGCATGTATTAAAGAGCTGTGGCTGGGATTATTCAGCCTACTTAACATTTTGATGTGTAAAGGTGGTTTTATTTGTTAAATTCATCATAAGCTAAATGTTAACAATATTTGAAATTGTGTCTATGGACAACTAGAGGTGGGGGCAGGACAGATGATGATCATGATCAAAACCTGAATTTCTATATTTTCAGTGGGTATTTATATATCTCTGTAAGGACTCCAATTTTAACATTGAAAACAAGATCCAATTTATTTTGCATGGATTAGGAAAATCATCAATATTTGCCGTAAAGTTTGCTGAAGCTTATGTAGAATTTGCCATTTGCTTGAGGTGGATTATTAAGCATAAAGTGTGAATAATAATTTCAATGTGATTTATAAGAAGGTAACCCTTAAAATATTTCTAGGTCCTAAGAAAGAAGGAAATAAACAAAAACCTGGGCAGAAACTGCAAAAGCAACAGAAGTATACAATTTCTGATTTACACATGTCTTTCATACAGATTCCTGTTGTTTTCTAAGATTCAACAACAGTTAGATTACAAATCTTGGAGAAGTAGACTTTCGTATGCCACCAACAATACATTAGTTCCTCTTTCATTAAGAAAACAATTATAGATGCGATTAAAAGAGTGGGTTTTTTCCTCTATTGTTACACTTGTCTCATGTTAGGTTTATTTGATGTTTGTTATACACAACTGAAAGGCAAATAATTCACTGACTCCTTGATTATTTTCTAAGTGGAACAAACTGCCTTAGAAATATTTGAAAGTATGAAGCAAATAGGTTGTACTTTTGAGAGTGTATAATTTTTGAATCAGTATCCTCAACTGAGAAGCTGGTGCTGACTTCAAAATATCCATCAAGTTAATAGAAACAAATTGGTGGAAAATTTGTTTCCAAACAGAAGCATGAATATTTCCTTACAGTTAATCACTCAGTTTGTAGGTGAAAGAATACAATAAAATATGCAAAAGATAAGTTATCACTTGATCTTTATATGGTCATTAGCCAATATTTTGGTTTTCTTCTTCCACCAGAAAAAAATCACAACTATGTGGGACATTTGATTTTGTTGGGCTTGAATTTACGTGAATTCTGAGTCCCTCAAATCTTAGGTGCTTGTCCATGTAGTGAAAGAATCTTAAACTATTAACAGTTATTTTTTTTACAAAAGACTCTCCAATTGAAATTTTTAAGCTCTGTAAGGAAAACTTATAATGAAGATCCAAAAGAGTGACAGAATTATCTGTAGGGTTCTTCTACATTATGGTAAAAGTTATTTCAAAAATAAATTCTTGAATTAGAACAAAGAGCTGTTTATAACATAACGCTTCCATCCAAAGATAAGTTACAAGCAAACATTGCTGGCAATGCCTGTTGTCATTAAACTCCCTCCTGAAATCGTGTAATGCTGAAGCAGAAGTACAGGAAAGGGATTTGCTCCCTAGCAACCAGTCTTACTTGACCTTTCAATTTAAACGGACAAAATTGTCTTACTTTGATTCAGTCTTTTTTTGTTGAAAGAATGTCAACATTTTGGACTATTTTAAATATTATTAGAGAGCTGAGAATTGCAGGATGTAGTGGGTCGGAAGAAATGTCAAATATTGAGATATTTAGCGGAGTGTTTGTGCACACTTCAGAGGACAAATATTATAAAATGATCCAATATTTTATCTTCAGATTCTCATTATCTTAGCTTCCTCAAGCCTGTGATATTTACTGTGTTTATTCTTACCTCAAATGCACTAATGAAAGAATATTTCCCTTGTGTAAACAAGGCTTAAATACATAAAGATAAACTGCAAAATATTGATTGCTGAGGTTTAGTTTCATATTGAAGTTAACTTCATCTGGGGACAGTGAGTGTTTTATGAACTGATTTGAAACCTAAAAATACATTTTAACATATTCAAATTTATGATAATCACCATTTTAAATAATAAATTTGTGCTTACATAAATAATATTTTAAATTCAACAGCTGCAGAAACATACTTCTGAACGACAAATGCATGCCATGCTGAGAGGTATAGCATTTCTTAAAATGTCCATGAAAACATTGTCTTTGTCTTTCATGAGAGTGTCTCTTATTTTCATGTATGAAAGATGGTACTCACAATTGTTTCAGCTTCTTAAGAAAGGCTGCCCTTGCTTCTTCCACTGGTCCATGGAAGTACGTGAATAGGTACTGTGTCCGATAAACAGTAACACAGTTAACAAATTCTGACTACTAAGTCACACTATGATGCAACACCGTTTTCTGTCCCAGTCATAGAGTAGGAGAAAGTTGCAATGAAGCATCTGTCTCAGATACCCATGTGTGATTATTTGATTTGGTTTTTCTGCAAGAAAATGAAGGCTTCACAATATGAAGGCTTCCCTCTCTTGCTATTTCACAGGCAGTAACCACTTGAAAACAAAGGGTATTCCTAAAACCATAGAGTCTCAAGCCAGGAGGACATAACCATAGGGATGACAGCCTGGAGAGTTGTGCCACGTGTTGGGCCAGTGCTGAATTGTGAGTACAAGAAAAGCTATTTGGGTAAGAGGATGGCACTGAAACCTGCTGTTTCTCTTGCAATAACCTGTTGTGGTCTAGTTGGGATGTGGGGGAGTCAGTCCTGAAAGCTACAACACAGGCAGAGCCTCCCCTCTGCCTCACATACTCTTCCCTCTAAAAGTGATGAACCCACTTACTTGCTTTCAACAGTTTGTCATAGTTGCAAGCTCTGGCTCCACCAAAGGATGTAGTAGTGAAGAGCAAATAATGGTGAATATTTTATTCTCCTTGTGGTCTCAGTCAGAGAAGACCATTGCAGCAGTCTTGGGTTCCTTTGTGCTACAAAGCGGTTTACCCCAGGTCAACAAACACATGGTCCATAATTACTTCTAGCACCTTGTTTCATCTCAACAACAGGTTGCTCAAGATCTCTCTGCAGAAAACCCTGTTTTCTTAACTGTTCTCTAGCCAGATGTCTTTAACTGGAGTTCCTACACAACACAGCTGGTGCTCAATAGCCATCAGATGTTGCTACTGAGCAGCAAGAAGGCCAAAACACCCTTTTCCTCCAAAACTGAAAGTAACTCAGATCTTGGTCTGTGTCTACATGGACAGAAAAAAAGCCCAACCCCAAATGTCAAGATTGAGTCATCTGTGGCTAAAGTTGTATGAAGGGAGCAGGAAACCCTGAATGCATTGAGGCATGGAGAAGCTGAATGAACAGCAAAGTAAATCTTGAAGCAGAAAATTCTCCTTAGTATTATGAATTTTCTGATAGTTTTGGCTTTAAAATTCATGATGTCACATTAGGGCTAGCTAGACTTGAGCTAACATGCCTCAGTTTTACACCACTGTCCAATGAGAACATTTAAGTCTGCCAAATATTCAAAGATAAATACTCTTTTAGGTATTTTGGGCACCATTTTTATACACCATTTCAAATAACATCCTAGAGAATTCCATGGAGGGGTCATCTGTAAACTGTGCCACTCGGACAGAGAACTTCACTGAGAAGTTACAGTTGCTCTGGAGATCACCTTTTCTCATAGAGTATGGTGTAAGAGGCACTCAAGGAAGTAAATTCAGAGGGACTTTCTTAATTTTTTACTGTTCTGGACTCTTCGTATTGTTCTGGTTAACAATGAGAATGATGATTTGCATAACAAAGTCATCTTGTCTCCAGTCAGGAGGGTTGCAGTGCAGGATTTGTACAGGTAGATGCACTGGGGGAATTACCAGCTGCTGTGTAAGGGATCAATACCATAAGATGACATCTTCATAAAGGGAAGTGATTGTGCAGACTCAATGGCTTCAATGTGAACCTTGTCCTATTTGGCAAATACAGTGTCAGCAATGGAGAGGGGAGGAGAGGTGATGTTTCCTCAGGAATTCTTTTTTCTATTACTTATTTCTGCTAAAAAAACATTGATCTGGCATCTTTTGAGGAGGAACAGGAAACTGACACTGCAATGCAAAAAATATTCCCAGAAAACTGAAATTTCAAAATGTAGCTCTGCCTTTTTTCCACATAAATTCACTCAAAAATTCTCCTGAGACTCTCCTAGGGGACTGAAAACACCTGAAAAAAAATCTCATTATATAATTCTATTGCTGTTTAACCACTTGTCAGCTCTCAGAATGATGTTCATGGTTCCTTATTAGTCCTGTAACCAACGTATGGATTCAGAGGAGAAAGTACTTCATTTAACAAGGAACTTTGGGTAACTGTGGACTGGGAAAGGCTTACCTTGAGAAAACTGTGCTCCAGACAAACAGTATAAATCTGCTTGAAAATCTGACTCCTTCTCATGAAGCTCCATCTTGGAGCGTGCAGAAAATTTTTGGCGGAGTTGGTTTCGAGCTGTCATTTTCCATCAGGAAATGACAAAGTCTAAAGTTTTCCTGCAGAAATAACCCTTTCCTTATCCTCCTGAAACAACTCATCTCCTATAGGATTGCCAGTGTGCAGGGTACAAGAAATATGGACAGAGTAACAGGGTGTATCTCATATGGTATGTGCAGCAAGTATTACAAGAGTTTAATTTCCAGTCATGGTATAACAGAGACACTGTTTTGTCCATTTTTAAAATAAATGGCCTTGATTGTTATATTGCTAAATGTTGTAGCATGATTTAGACAGAGGCCAAACTAAAAAAAATTGATAAATAGGAGAAATAATTTCTGAAAGCTTCATGTATCTTCTTCCCTGTTTAGACATATATAGGTTACTATCTCTCTAACCAGCTGATTTGCTAAATAAACGTATTGATATCCTGCTTGAATTGTGGGATAAACTAAAACCCACCAGATACATGTATTCAGAGGAAAACTAAGACACGTTGCATCACGAAATATTACAACACTTACAGTACCATTACCAACAATGTTAAGAGTATAACATTTATGTTCAGTATCTCATTATTTTTTTCTAATTCAGTCAAGACCTGAGACAAGACCCTAGTGAAATCCTACAGAAAAAGAACAAGGATTGCTGATGCCATGTCTCCATGGCAGCACAGCTAATTTGGCAGGACAACCAAGCACATAGAGAGAAAAAGAGGGTATTTACAAAGATATCTTTGATAAAAGGGGCTTTGGGCACAGGAAAATTGTCTAGGAGGAAAAAAAAGTCACAGAAACGTTCCAAACCTTTGAAATAAATTCTTTAAATGAGTGAGACAAAATAAATTGAAGAAAAATTTTCTTGAGTCAATAAGCACAGTGAGTTTCATCTTTGTTTGTTGTTGTACAATGCTATAAACCACCCTGAATGGCCCAGAATAACATTAGTGGTTCTGTGTATTGTAACCACTTCAATCAAGGCCTTTTGTTTTGAATCACCTGCCCTGCCTGCACTGGAGCCCCTTTTATAGCCTGATCATAGCACAGAGATCTAATTTAGTTCCACATACAAAAAGGAGGGAGGAAGAAAAATAGACTCATCTCTTACAGCTTGTTGCTTGAATACACAAGAGAACAACTGGGACAACAAATGTAATGTTTACGGGTATATTTTAAAATTCCTCAGCCTCTGACCCCCAAGCAATTGCAAATGATATTATATAACATTCCTGAAGCAGGCAGATGCCCAGCTGGACACAGGTGAATTGGTGTCCCAGGGAGATGACGCACACCTCCCATGTAAAGAAGAAGGGGGAAAGAAGAAACTGTGAAAAGAGCTCACACTGAAACACAGGTAGCAAGGGGAAGAGGGCTGTTGCTTAACTCCTGTGGAGAGATGAAGGACAGAAGTGCCTCAGAGCATTCAGTATGGTTGATATCTGGCAGAAGACTCACTTGATGTTGCAGGCAATGGAATGAGATCCTGACCAGCACCATGCTGTAAGCCTTTTCCAGTCCCTTTCCATGTTTCACCTGTAGAAACTTCTCTGTGCAAAGGCCCATAGTGGTTAGCAGAGCAGCCGAGCAGCCTTTCTATTAAATATAAACCCTGGCAGACATGGTAGTACTGGTTTCAGTTTCTCAGAACAAGGAATGCATGGTGTCTACCACTGTGTCATTATTACCTTGTTTTTAGCTTGCCTGAAAAAGGATGATTTTTGCCCCTATCAGTTCTCTGGAATGAAGTCAGTCTCATCCAGAGGCTGAACATTTTGGGCTTTAGGGAAACAGTTCCTCTGCCAATGAAAAGCCACACAAACACTGCATGTGGAAGCCCCAAACCCCAGACTGACCAAACCCCCTTATAATGCCTTGAACCAGAGCCTGCAGCATCCAACCAGGCCAGTCTCTTTCCAGCACAATGTCATATCCAAGGTGTGTTGGAGTCATGTCTCAGATACAACTCTTACTCTTTTGTGTTCTCAATGCTACAGTAGTAAATTTGACATTGCTCCAAAAGCAGTGCAGTTGTAGCACATATTCTGCAGATATGCATGTAAATGCAGGGCTGATGCTAGTGAAAACAGTCATACAAGTGTGTATGTGTGTATGCGTGCACATGTGAAATGTTTAGGTTCGGGGTAAGAATTAGCTAAACACATCTATAATCTTCAGAATATACATTCATGAAACATAAGCCTGAAATTCCATTCATGGAACACTTTCTGAGCATCCTTGCCTTGACTGAACCTCTCATCTGGAGGAAATTACTTTCCATCTTTAAACAAAAGGATAAAAAGTATTTTCCAAGTCATTTATCTACATGTCCTCATTAATTTCAACCGTGATGTTTCCACTTACTAAAGAAACAATCCCACTGGTTTTCAGTCTGCTTGCTACTTTCTACTATAAATGATTAATACATTAGAAAATTAACTTGCAGATGAAAGAAGAGTGCAGCCTGTGGAAGTTGAATAATGACCTTATTTTAAGAACTTCCCTCGAGTAACCCCCACTGTTACCTCTTACACAAAGGGAGGAAAAATTATACACACACATCTTTAATGTCTTTTTTGAATGCTGATGAAATGATTAGTGTTTTGGAGAAGCTTGTGCGGATGAAGCAACAGCCGGAGTAGCAGCCAGAGATATTAGCTAGAGACTGAGGTCTGGGAGCTGCTGTTCTGCAGTTCAGAAAGAGAAAGATTAACAATCTAGATTATAAATAATAACCTATGAACAAATTAAGATAATATGGGGTGGGTTTTGGAAACAAATGAACTTAAGTTTAGAAAATGCAACTCTCTTCCAGAGTTGTAATCAATTACTCATTGCATGTTAGTACCTTGTGCACTTATCCAGACAAACAGGTGAGAACATTTAACATCTAGTTACTGATGGGACCAAAGAGGTCTTATCACTGCATTTCACAAGGGGGAGCCTTTCTGCTTTAGTAAATTAAATCCCTGGGTGCTCTCTTACTCCCCAAGTACCAGGTTGTCCTATTCTTGTACTTGGATCTTGCTGGGTATTTTTTTAGCATTGTCTACAGATGTTTACAAATGGCTTCTCTGGTAATACAGAAAGCCAGCAGAAGGCAAGTCTTTCTCTGTGGGATGTGGATGATGGACAGGGTGTGGGACAACCCTTAGTGTCTGCTTCAACATCAGATTTCACATATGTCTTCAGACAAGTCTTGTAATTTTCTTTGTTCCTCTCCCTTGCATCCTGTCATACTACTGTTTAGAACTTGTATAAATATTGCAGAAACTATATTAAATGTAATTTAATAGATGGTTTGGTTTAGTAGTAACAGGTGCTTCTATTTCAGTTTCTTGAGTAGAATGCAGATTTCATGGATCAGAAGGCTTGAAAAATCACATAGTTGTTAATGCCCCATCACTCGTGAATGGGCACATCACTATCGACCTTGACTATCTCCAAAAGCAACATCTCCAGGTGTGCCCTGCATGGTAGGAAACCTGCTGAGGATGTTGTTGCCTTCTAGGCTAGGTTGCCTTGAACTTCTGAATTACTGCGACCTGCCCTCAGGCAGAGCAAAGAACTGCACACCCAAGCCTGGCCCGGCACTAAGAAAGATCCCATGGCAGTTTTCTTAAGACAAAAGATGTTCGGATTTTGTGTTTCAGGTAATTCCTCTTCTAATATCTGCAAATGAAAATAGGAGGCTGAAGACTTGACTTTGTAACTGGTTTTTCTTCTGCCTCATTCTGACATTCAGTGATCCAGTCTTTCTGTGTCGTTTTTTTCCTATAAGCTTTGATATTGATACCTGGACTACATAATTTACTTGATGGGTGTGTAGGGGTGTATGATTTTTATGCTTATTTAAGAGACAAAACCAAATACAATGTGAGCTAGACTAATTTGAGACAAATAATCAGTATACAGACAAATAATTTCAAACTGAATCTTTTAAACTGTAGCTCCAGAAGGTCTGTAAATACTAGGTGAGCAGTTATATCCAAGCTGAGGCCAAACAGTGGGTGTATGAATGAAAGAAATCAGACGTAAATGAACACATTCCCTTGACATGCTGTCTTACTCCATAAAGATATCTCTCCTTTTCCTAAAATGATAGGACTGGATGCCAAATTAAACAACCTGTTGGTCCTATAATCTAACTCTACTGGGGTATCACTTTCCATTCTACTGACCATGTCAGGCCAATATTCTCAGCAGGACTTGATTCTAAACACCAATGCAGCACAGAAGGAATATGAAAATTTAATGAATGAGAGGAAAGGAATGATGTATGAGGCACCAGAGAAAGACTCAGCAGATATAGGTTGGGTTTCAGGCGTTGTCATAGGTTTCCCACAAAATCTTGGGCAAAAATCAGTCCATGCAAATGGTAATTAAAACAAGGCCAGGGCAAGGACTCAAGTACTGGCCCACAATTGTCTACACTGTTTAATTGTTAACACACTCTCTTACATGGCTTTGGCCCATGCTGACTTGATTTCTCTTAGACAATGTTCAGAGGACAGCGTGTGCCAAGGACTGCCCTAATGGGTAGCTTGGATGGAGTTCCCCCTTCCCCAGTCACCGCAGGGGAGTGTTTAGCCATGTGGACACAAACCACACCACGACTGGCCTGAAGTGCCACTAAATAGGCCCTCTCCTATTTTATTTGCTTGTACAGATGTAGTCTTCTTTCCTGCATCACTTTGTCTGCCCTGTTTAGACTGTAAATTCTTTGGAACTAAGCAACTTTTTAGTATGCATTTGAAGGATGCCTGAGACAATGAGATGTCAGCCTTTGCTGGGGGTTGCCTTTGCTACTGAAAGGCCTATTAAAGAAAAAAAAAAAAGGAAAAAATAAGGAAGACTAGTCAGCTCTCGAAACAGCTCTCAGTTTTTCTTATTTTTAATCCACCCATGGATTTAATCCAGCATATCTTCATCCTACAGTGGGGCTTTATAGCTGTCAGAATTTTCAGTCTCCGGATTGCATCATGTGTTAACTCTCACGTGAACATGCATTTTGTCTGAATAAGCAGCAACAGAGACAGAGAAGACAAGGAAATTTTCTCTGGTGATCTCCCACCATCACCAGGAGCATCCTCGTAGCTCAGTGTCTTGACTAACCTATACTGTGCAGCTCTCACGGGGCTCTTGGTGGTGACCTCAGACCACCAACAGTCCTAAGGGATCCACATGCAGAGAAAAGCCAAAAAGCCTTTGTTTGGGACCAGATTGTTCTTTTTGCTGGCCCCAGGTCGGGACAGAAGCATGGTTAACATCCTGGTAGAAAGGCAGTATTAAAAACAGGCATTTGCTACTTGCCTTGAATTGCTTCTCAGATTGCTTCTTAGCCAGCCTCATGAATAGCTCATCAAGATATTCACATGAAGGAATGGAGTAATTAAAAATATAGAGAAAAGGGCTCTATCACTAATTAAAAGACAAACACTAGGTCAGGATTGGCCTTTTCCAATCCTGTTCCTAATCAGACTGATTTTCAGCATCACTGTTATTGACTATCTCACCTCAAATTCTCCTGTCCCAGGAGCCCTTAGACTCACCATTACTCCAGATGTCTTGCTAACAAAGAGAAAAAAACACTTTTTCTTCATTGTCCATTCCTCATAGGTCTGGCTCTTCCAAACATACACTTTTAGAGATGGGCCCAGTCTCTAGAAATTACCTTCATCCTCAGGAGAAGCCAAGATGTCATCCCATATATATCCACCCTGCCCAGGACATGGTGCTTCTCAACCAGTCCCTGACTGAACCACCACAATACCCATACTGGCAGGTGCCGGCAGCAGGTAGGCACAGCCCTGAGTGACAACATGGGGCCATAGGCCAGCTCAAGGGCAGACAAGGGCTAGAAACCTTACTGGGCAGCAAGAAACAATGACTGTACATCATGCATGGAGGAGCAGTACTTGTTGCACAGCATAGACACAGCAGAAGTTTCCCACGGTACCTCAGAGCAGGAATAATCAGGGGTCTTCTGCCCTCAACAGGACCTCTGATATACTCTCAGAAATCTCATGGGCAGTGCAGGCATGACTTTGCACAGCCTGAAAGACTTGTTTGTATTTTTAGCCAGAGATGCCAATCCACCTGAATATCATCCATCAGCTACAGAGTGCCTGTCAGGTCCAGATCAGAGTGTTCCTTGGCACTGCCTATTACATCACTCTCTTGTTTTCATTAATCTCATTATCATGTCAAACTCGCACCCTGTTTGCAAACTCTTTGTTGCACAAATCGGTTTATCTGCAGAGGATCTCTCCACTGTCGCATATTGGCAAAGTGAACGCAAACAGCCTGTACTTTTTACCTCAAACACTGTTCCTCCTGAGTTGCCCCAGGAGATTTTGAAAGGAGTTAGAAGAATTGCATGTAACTCCTGATGTTCAGATTGCTTTGACATGTTTCCAAACAAAATAATGTCAGAATTAGTTAGTTTTGCTCAATGGGTGCCAGCAACTTCTAAGTAATGCAGTACTATTACTTTCTCTAGGCTGTGTACCTGATGCTCTCCAGAATAACTTGTTTAGGAACTCCAGGGTCAATCATACAGACCACTCATTCCTCCAAATTCCCATGAGAAGCTCCAAGTCCTGCAACAGCAGTTCCTAAGAACAATCTTCACATGCTAAATTATTCTTTGACAAAGTCTAATATCTAATTCCAACATAGCAGCAATATAGCAACAGCCAGTGGCTCATAAAAGGGCTACATTTTCTTGCTGATAAATGCTATGTTGGATCACACTGGGCAACCAATGAATTGTGCCACTGAGCCGTATTAACCACTCCCTCTAAAAATTTTGCAGGAGGGAAACTCTAGCATGTCTCAACATGTCAAAACTTAGTGTAATTTTAAAAGCAAATCCAGGGCACCTGTAATCATAAAAGGGATTGAAATGAAAATTTCTGGCAGCTGGGGATGGTCAGCTATGGAGAAGTGCCCACTGATTTTTTTCACACCAAGACATTCCAGCCCATTTCTCCACATCCCACTCAGTACTATGGCCTCTCTGCTGCACAGGCCATATGTGCTCCTCATTCCTGTTACTTCAAAAGTTTGGGTACGCTAGACTCTCACCCCATTTTTTTAACTGTTGTTCCCGGTGTCTCAGCAATATCTTGTTTGCCAGTTGTTGTCCGTAGGCTCCTCTCTATGCACACTGCTTCTTCCTGCTCTGTGCCTTGCTGTTATGTGAGGAAATCTTTCCATTGTACCTCTTATTTGTGCCTAGTAAGGTCTCCTTGAAAAGAGTTTTACAGAGAAAATGGTAAAGCAGTTTTCTCAAGGACGAGTTGTGCTTAAGGGGAGTCAAGAATGCCCCATGATGCCCTCAAGGCCTACTGTCCTGGAGGTCTTGGTCGTGGAGCTTATGAGACCAAACTAGTCCTAAGAGTGACAGGGAAATTCTTGGGCTTTCAAGATGTCAGCTGAGGGTGGTTCAAGAGTTAGGCAGCTCTTTGGCTGGTGGATTCAAGTCTTTTCAAAACCCTGCCTGTGAGACATTGTCCTTAATACAGCCATGTGTGCTCTGACTCCTTTCTTTCCCTTCCCTCCAACCCCTGCCTTCCACAACAATTGCCCACAGCATATCTATGAACACAAAGCACATAGCTGGAAAAAAGCCAGGTGGGACGGGTCTTACCTGGATACTGAGCATCCATCAGAACGCACAGGTGGTGGCACATTCTGCTGCCCTGCTCCCTATACTCTGGACCCCTTGGAAGTAAGTACTAAAATGTGGGTGCTGCAATGGCTTGTAGGACAGATGTCATGTCCAAGGGCACTCCAGGGGTTGTGGCTGGTGTCAGTCTGAGCTGACAGCTCAGGTGGCTAGAGACAACTTTTGTGGGCCCTTGAAGAGCCCAGCACCAATGCTTCTCAAACCTGGAACAACCCTAGAAAAGTGAAATGCTGCCAGGAACCCAGGGGGATACCCACAAGGTGATTCTGCTACAGGCTATGGTGAGGTTTTTTGGCAAGAGTGGTGTGATTTCAACCTCACTGTGACACTTCAGGACCATTTTTCTAAGAAGTAGGGAGGGGGAGGACAAGGACAGTTCCAAAAGTGAACAAAACCTCTACCTGGAGGGTGAGATTCTGAAATAGGAGACCTTGAGGAAAACAGCCAGCTACATTATGTTTTGATAACCATAATTATGCACTTATGGGGAAAAAAGTTGACTTTTGCATACATCCGTAATTCTGTTTATGTTCTTGCTTCAAACTGATGGCTAAACACTGTCAAAGTATAAAATCCACAGAGTAACAGTGAAAGAATCTTTTCTTTCCTTCCTTTTTGTTTTTTCCCCAAAAAAAGTTACTTGGGATATTTTCTTGTTGGCATATGTTTGAAATAATTCTCTCAAGAATTATACCATAGTCAGCTTTGCTGACTGCCTGCACATTAGGGTGATTAAGGAACAAACAAGCACAGGGCATATTTCATATCTCTTCTTGCCTGTCTTCCCTTACTCCATGCAGGCAAAATTTTTTTGTAATTCACTCTGTCAAATTTTGTGCTGGCTAGTAAATAAGCAGCCAGGATAAAATATCATATGGCTTGATATGCTTAACCTTGCAGTTCTGGATACATTTCAGGTGGAAGAGATCCTATTCCTTAGGAATAGGAAGAAGATAGAAGAGGAAGAATATAGAACAGATTCCTATTCCTTAGCCTTTGTACTCTCCGCCAGTTGCAGCTTCCCAACCCATGATAAAAACAATATCTGCATTCATTTCAGCCTTTTTCTCTCATTGTCCCACACACTTTATACATACTAGGGATGACCTGAGCATGTGCTAGTCTGATTGACCTCATGTGAAGATGCTAAAATCTTCCCACTGTGGTGCAAATATGTGGAATGATTCTGGTTACAACTAAATCCCAAGCTATACCCCAGTGTTCTACTGGAACAACAATATCCTCAAGCTGGAGACATAAGCCAGGACCTACTTGCTCATGGTGCAGTTGAATGGTGCACAAGATCCCAATCATAGAGAATATGTAATTTTCTGCCCAGGTCCCTATGTCAGCAGGCTCGTGACATGAGGACAGGATGCCATGATCAAAAACAGTCTCTTGCCAAATGGTGTGCACGTGCCATTGCCTCCCCTACGATGTTTGCTAGATTCTCTTACCATACCAAGCTTGTGCCATTGCCCAGGTTTGCAGAGCTCTCAGCTGGGCTGTTAATGTATTTGGGGAAGTACAATGGCTTTGGAGGTTTGGGCCTTCTGCTCATCCGATGTGTTTCCATAGCTTAATGTCAGCACTTACTGAAGAATGAGCAATAATGAGTTTATGGCATTTCTTAGCTGTTTTCTAGTCAGAGAAAAGCACTTCTTAATAGTACAAGATATACCTGGCACTACTAACTCTTGCCTAACTGTGCATTATTCTCATACTCTCTCTGTTCAGAACACAATTTACTGTTAAGATTCCACTCCACATTCCAAATCAAATCTTTCTTCCACCTGATTTTAACCTCACCTGGCTTTAATAATCTGGGCTAAATCTTTGTATGTTCTGTATGTCTGGTTTATCTTGAACAGAATATTTACTTTTCTGTTCAAAACATTTTAGATCAGCTCACCAGTTTCTGAGAAGGAATCTAAGAATATTGTTTTGTTCATGTTAGGAAAAAAACCCAATCTTTTATTTGAAAAGCTTACAAAGACTTTAGATCCGGAGACAGAGGATGGAGAGGTAAGTAATCCATTGATAATCCCCATAAAATTACTGCTCAAACTGTTCATCTTTTAGCAAAGCAGCAGTTTAAATCCTAGCAGACATTTCTGCAGTTTTAGCAGGTACATTCCCCAAAGACCCTGCCTGCACCAGCCCAAGGCAGGGGAGCTCAGCTGGAGGCAGAGCAAGACCTTTCTCAGCACCAGCTGCAGCTTGAGCATTTGAAATAAGATTGAAGGAAAAAAACTCCCATCTGTGCTCCAAACAACACAATTGCTGGGCCCAGTCTGTCTGGAGAAGACAAGTTTGTGGTCAAACAGGACAGAAATTAGACCTAGGGGTGTAAATTGAACAGAGCACTGTAGGAAGATGTAAGGAAACTAGCATGGAAAGAGTGTAAGGAGAGGGTGTGGAAACTAGTTGGGCCAAGGAGCCATGGCTGGATGAGAGACTAGTGCTGCAGAAGGAAAAATAAAGCTTCCTTCTCCTTCAGCACAGTAAAGGCTGAGACCTCGTCTTTCCAGATATACTTACTACCTGCTCCCAAACTCCTCTCAGGATGTTCAGTGCTTTTGAGACTGCCTCTGTGGCCCCATATTGCGAGTGCTCCCTCCAGGGCTCTGTTAAATGCTGCCAGATCAGAAGCTGATGGACAAGAGCCAGCAGCCAGGGCTACCTGGAATCAGTGATCCCTGACATGTGTCAGCCTACTTACAGTCTAGGAACAGGTCCCTACTGCAGCAAGGAACCATCTGAAACCCTCTGCACTTGCAAGTCTTCCAAAATAATCTCTGCTAAAATTTTTGTCTCTCCACAATAAAATGTAAGATCCTATCTTTCTTTCTCTTCTCTTCCTCATAAGCCATTTTCTTGCAGATTTGCCTAGATATTTTAATAAAAAGATAATCTAGCCTATTAACAAAATATGCACGTGTACTTAAATCCATGGAACAACTTCTTTTCTCCATGACTCTAGTGCTCATTCAAGAACAGACTTGAGAGATCTCAACTCACTTTTTAATGGCCAGGCTCTCCAGTGGGGTGTCCCAATAAGAGAGTGAAACCACAATACTGTGGTTTCGGAGCAGCTGGCAGCGAAGGACAAGATCTTCCATATTTCTCCTGTACTGAGCACAAGAGAGACATACAGCAATAATTACGTTAAAATTACACAGGAGTGACTACAGACATGACAGCTATTATATTAGATAAACTTTCTTGATATTTGTTAATTCCAGATCAAAATATGTAACAATAAGATTTTCTGGATGAGTCATATGGAAGTAAAAGACATCAGTCTGATCTCAAAATCTTTTATGCATTGTGGTTAAAAACTATGTTTCAGTAACACCTCTGTGTATCCCACAAAAGGGGTAAACTTCAGAGGTTTCTGTCAATACAGTGATGTTTAACTATGCAACAATCAGACCAAGCGTATTAAAAATTTTTTATTTTTTCTGGTAGGTCTGACATCTGTTCTCCTGTATAAGGGAAAATATTTCTCCCAAATATTGGATTTTATAACCACGTGGGGCCTCAGTTAAAACTACCATGGATGCTCTTATGTCAGGAAATGTCAATTCCCTAAAAGTGGTTGAGGTGGAAAGGAACCTCTGGAGATAATCTGGTCCAATGCCCATGCTCAAGCAGGGTCAGCTGCGGCAGCTTGCCTGGAACTGGCCAGTCAGGTTTTGCGTATCTTTAAGCCTGGAGACCCCACAACCTGTCTGGGCAACCTGTGCCCCTGCTTAGTCACCCTCACAGTAAAAAAAGTGTTTCCTGATGTTAGATGGGATCTCCTGTGATCCAGTTTGTGCCCATTGCCTCTGGTCCTGTCACCGGGCACCACAGAGAAAAGTCCGACTCCATATTTTAACTACCCCCATCAGATATTTATATATATATA
>VZRW01000098.1:9144-24520 GCA_013398125.1 Aegotheles bennettii
CCAATGATAGGACAAGGGGCAATGGTTGCAAACTGGAGCATAGGAGGTTCCATGTGAATATAAGGAGAAACTTCTTTACTGTGAGAGTGCCAGAGCACTGGAACAGGCTGCCCAGAGAGGTTGTGGAGTCTCCTTCACTGGAGACATTCAAACCCCGCCTGGTTGCGTTCCTGTGTGATGTAGTCTAGGTGACCCTGCTCTGGCAGGGGGGTTGGACTAGATGATCTCTCAAGGTCCCTTCCAACCCTAGGGTTCTGTGATTCTGTGATTCTGTGATAGATAGAATGATGTTAAATTGCATAACAATGTATATGTAAGTTCAGTTTCTCCACCCTCTTTCTTATTCTCCTTTGCAACGTTTCTACATAATACTTTGCTCATGGTATTCCCAGTTTTACTGTAATTACTTTTCATGCTGTCAACAAGCTGAACAGACCAGAGGCAATGTTTTCTCTTTCTATCTTCCTCATACTGGACACCAGTGTTGTTTTTTGGTCTCAGGTGAAAAACATACTGCACCAAATATGGACCTGCCATGACTTCATTGGTATTTTTCTACCCTCACAATTTACGAACAGAAAATAATTGTGATTCTGAGCTATATTTTTCTTCTTCTTTGATGATACCCTTCAGTCAAGGCTTTGGCTAAATGCCAATATATAGCCCACAGTATATTGGCATATTAGCTGGGCTTCCCTTAATCTTATTTTTAATCAAGTAACATATATTTCTGTCCTCTTCTGACCTATTTTCCATCAGTTCATGCAGCTCTTTCCATATTGTTATGGTAAAAATAATGGGTTTTTTTCTTTATTGTGAATTTTGATAGAATATAACTGATCCTGTTTCCTTGCTCTTGAAGAAATACTGTCTTCATTTTGGTCTTCATGTCATTTACTGGCTGGTAATATTGAAACAAATCACCTAACTAAAGAATCCCCAACAGGCTGACTTCAAAGGGATATCGAAAAGAATAAAGATAAAAGACTGGTACTGAATATAGGTATATTCAAAGCAAAAACAAGTCTACCTCCAGAAAATTAACTAAAAGAAGCAAACAAAGCCCTAAACCAAACCCGATTTCTTAATGTGTGGGTTAATATTCTATTAATAATATTATTTTGAAAGATCATCAGCAGAACTTCTTAACAGATTTTTTTGAATTAAGCAGAGCTGAAAGCTGGTAAGATAACAAACAGAGTCAGAAGGATCACACATCCATAAATTGGTCATGTCCTCTCCTGACCTGACATAACCTAAAACGAGAACAACTTTCCTTCTCTCTAAAGAGCGCTGCACTAAGGCTCACAGAACTTGAACAGCAACTGCGTAACTTGTAAATCAGATAGATAGACAAGATGAAAGGAATCTTCGCAATACAAGTGGTTAACATAATCTACACATCCAATATTTATTTCCCAGATCAATGAAATTCAGCTTAGAACTGTACTTCTGTTCTCAGCATTAAGCATAAGAATTAAAAGTACTCTTCACCTTGACATTCCACATTAAAATTTCATATCATAAAATAGGTGCAAACAGAATGTGTAGAGTTTCAGTTATATTTGGTTACAACTAGTTCCTTCTCAGGTCCTTTTCCAGAACTTTGCAATAATTTGTTTTCTTCTGCCCTGTCTGGCCTTGTGAATAGATAAGTAAATAAATAATTTGAGAGAACAAATAAATAAGCACATTGACTGTGAAAGTATCTTAGAAGTTTGTAAAGAAAGTTAGGGGGGAAAAAAGAAAAAAATGTAGCATTGAAAGAGCTACTGACAAATATGCAATATAGAGATTAGCACACATAGCCTCAAATTTGACAAAATTTTTCAGATATACATTCTTCACATTCTTTTATGCTATAATACTGGCAGACAATTTAGTTTCTGATATTGCAGTAATATTGCAGACTTATGAACTGTTCACTTGTCTTTACGTCTTCTAACTTGATAAATACTAGAAAAGAGGAAAGACACACTTTTGGCTTCCTTATTCTTCATTTTAACGAGAGAAACTATTGGTAGAACAAGCTCCCAGTAAATTTAAATGAAAGACTTTACCTGCAACATCAATATTGTATTGATCTGTGGCACACATTCAGAAAACATGACTGTTTATATTACTGTTTTCCTCTATTATTCCTTATTGATTGATAGCAAGATATTATGTTTTTGAAGATGGAACAGAGCTTTAAAGGTCATATGTACACCTACATTATATCAAAGAACAGAAATACTGAAAAATATTTTAATTCTATTTTCTTTCTTAAAATAATTAAATATATATTTTTTTAAGCCATTTTTTATATTTGCACATGTTAAAATTATACCAACCATATAAAGTTTCAGTGGATATTGAAAGGTGGTTTACTGGTACAATTGAAAAGGAGGCAACAGAAAAAAACAACAAAGACAAACAGAAAAAAAAATAAAGACCAACAGAAAAATGCAGTGTTTCCCTGGGTATTTGTAAATGGGACAACAAATATTTTGACTGCTATTATTGGACTTCTATGCCTGTCATTTTCATTTAAAGCCTAGACCAAACAGGGGGAATCAATAAAGCCATTGTGTATGATTGTACTGTGCTAAGATTTTGAACTCTGAGTGGTTTTCCCTACAAAGAAAATGTACTCCCAGGCCCTACTTAAGTCATGTAAGTCTCATCTTGACACAAAGAACAATCATAAAATGTATGTTTCTCTTCCCAGATTAAAATGGGGAGTATAATTTACATTAGCTAATGAAAGCTTTCTTCTAGGTTCATCTGAGTTTACCTCAGTCAAATAAAATTCTGACAATTTTAAGCTACACACACAATCCTTCCTATAGTCATCGAAGAGATGTGAATCTTCAGGCAATTATGCATACCATCATAAGCCAGATTTCACACAAAGATGTCCTTCCAGTAACTTTGGAATGTATAGTTTAGATTAGACACTTGCTTTTTAGAATAATACATTAGGTGAGACAAAGGTTAACCATTAAAAGCCTCATTCAACAAAGCTCTTACTTGTATATTTAATGACACATTTAAGGATTTCCCTCTATAAGAATCAAGGTGCCAAAAAAAAACCCAAACAACAAAAAAAGTGCAGTGGAAACCAGAGAACAACACAACCTTTGTATCTGAATTATTCACAATTTGTTTGGCACAGTACTTACCTGCAGCTGCTGTTAACATCTGAACCACTTTGGTATCCTGGTGAAAATTGAAAAATATATGAGACTGTGGAACAGACTAATGAGTAATCTCAAAAGGATGAATGACTTGTACTTATTTCTCCTAGCTGTAATGCAGTTATCTCCATCTCTTTACCATTATTTCTATAAAACCTTTATTGACACCAGGAGTAGTTTTAGATACCAAAGAAAACATGGAAAAATTTTACTTAATATTGAGAAGATCAAATGAATTAAAACCAGACATATTTTAAAAATTGTTGAAAGAGTAAAAGATACTCTTATGAATGGCAAAATAAATAAAGATGTCTTTCCTATGGTTTTGCAACCTGAGAATAGATTCTTTCTAATAAAGTAAATACTCTGACTAATGCCCTTTTTGCATTTGGAGTGCTGGTGATTTCTGTTGTTATATCTAATGACAAACAGAAATACACTGTGCTTTTACTTATGGGGGTCATGGATAATTCCTCTTGATTTTTCATCAGGGCATTTCTTTTCACCTAGTTTGTACTACCACACAGTGTCTTTGGAATAATAACCCTATAACAAAGCATGAATAAAATTGTCTATGGACTAGATAATAATAGACTGAAACAGTTAAATGGACTCCATTGTTAAATGGAATCCTGTTCAAATTGCTTTGACTGTATCAGGGCTTAGTGTTCACAGTCACTGACCTTCATGCAATCATTCACTATGGCTGAATATTGATTTTAGAGACAACTACCTTCAAAAATTCAAGGAAATTGAACACAATTCAATATAATGTCAAGGTGAGAGACTAAAGTAGGAAAAAAGAAAACCTTCATATATCAGTTGTGGGTATGGATGCATCATAAATCAGGGTGCAGAAAAAAAGGGTCAATGCAGCTGCAATTATATAATTTTTTATCTAAGGCGCAGTATCCACTGCATTGTTTCAGCTCTTTATGTTCTTTGACACCTTCAAATACATTTGCTAATACTGCCCATCCAGCTGCATGAATGTTATTGTGGGACAAACCTCAAAGCACATCGTAACAGAAGCAGGTTCACTCAGAAGTCACATTTGCAATAGTCACACCACAATGCTGTAAAGAAATAACAAAGCTACGATGCAGCAGTCCTTGACAATTTTCCAGAACTTTTGCTAACCCTGCTGCTCTCTGTGATTGACAGAAGGGCTACAGCCAAAACCCACCAAAATATTAATAAGACAAAATGCACCAGAATCAAATGAGTGACATAAATTATTAGATGTTAATGAAGTCCTTACATCATGACAAGTTCTAAAACTTGCCTATAACTTAATTAAAGCATCATCACTTTTTCTGAGCATTGAAAAATATGCTTGTTAGAAAAGATGCTATAAGTAGATCCATCATCAGAGGAATGAGATTTTTTTTCACGTGGGTTGCAATTTTAGGGATATGATTTGCATCTTCACAATCTAGCTACAACTTGTCATCTTATGGTCTAATTATGTTCTGTTTTCTCTTAAGTAGATATCTTTGTTATACTCTTACTGCAGATGTCCTGTCAGTATACATTACTGCATAATCATTTCTTTTAAATTAGAACAAAGCTGAATCTGAAGAATTCCTCCCTAGAAAGATAATTGTACTGTATGGAAAGAAATGGGTGAGAAAAGGAGGACAAATAAGATGGTATGGCCTGATCTGAGTCTATGAGAACATTTTCCCATCAGCTGTGTGTGGAAATGTATTTTCATTTTTCCTTAAAAGTCAATCAGACAACATTGTGTAACACATATTCTTCCTCGTCAAACATTTCACTGATACTTCATTCTGTAGACAGCTTAATAAAGGTATTTCACCCTTTGCATGTTGCTGAAGTTGTGTGTCATTTTCTTTCCATTTCAGATGACATTTGTGGAAGCAAGAGGCCCAGGTATCTTGTAAGTAACATCATTATTAGGCTTGTTAACTCCTTTCTTGCTGCTTACCTTACAGTACAGACCAGAAGGAAATTGGGCACGTATTCTCTTGTGAAGGTCATCTGTGATAGCTGAAGAGGTCTTAAAAGTCAATGATATTTAAAAGATAGAAAAGTTGCAGGTTCTACTCATTACTTTTTAATAGTTAATTTGAAAGGTGTATATTGGGCCTCTTCTTTGACAAATATTTGTAAATATTTCTAGATACTTTAGAAAACATGGACTACTCCTATCAACTGTATTATCTTTTTCTATGCCCTTTCTCTTTTCCCTGGGACTCTTACAGAAGTTTTGTAGAATAGAGATTTTTGCAGGCAGCTCCACTAATTACATGGATGATACTTCCATGTATGTCTGAAAGCCTGTGGGTCATGCCTCTGGAAGTA
Source organism: Aegotheles bennettii (assembly GCA_013398125.1). Taxonomy (NCBI): domain Eukaryota; kingdom Metazoa; phylum Chordata; class Aves; order Caprimulgiformes; family Aegothelidae; genus Aegotheles; species Aegotheles bennettii. The sequence goes on from VZRW01000098.1 coordinate 14,652, forward strand.
AATCCAACAGCCTGCTAAAGAATGATGATGGAGAAATTAACCAAAGAAGAATTTATAATTATTTCCTCTCTTCAAGGTCTGGCCACAAGTAAGAATGAGTTGAAATAATTACGATAACGTAATAAGAACAATTTAATTCTTTGCATTTCAAGAAATTGACAAAACCAAGAAGGATTAGAAAGTTGAAAGAAGCTTAAAATTGTTACTTGTCCTGTGTGATAACTGACTAGACAGCAGTTGTTTTGGAGAAAATATTCCGTATATCTGTTATGTACAATAAATGTATACATTTATTTATAAATTAATGGACATAATGTAACTGTTAATGGAAAATAATATTAGGTGGATCTCATTTAAATAGAAAGTGAATTATTCTATGTAATATATGCACTATAATTCTACATGTATAGGAAATTATTCACATACATTAAATAGCAAGAGCTAGTCATTAATAGATATAACATAGAATGAAAATGCATAGGATGCACAATGCACAAGGAGGAAAGCAGTAAGTTTAGATTTACAAGACTTTTTAAACAGCAAATTACAAATGAAATTAATATATAATGAAAAAAACCTATCCAGTAACACTGAGAAAGGACCTGGATTTTGTAGAAATTACTCTTTAAAGCCTTTGAAAAGTCAGGGTTTAAACAAATGAAATCCATTCCACTCCTATCACAAAAACCTCGTAGATGTTAATAAGCAGAATCCGAACATGGAAACCTGATTCTTATTTCTGTTTGTTGGTTGTTTGGGTTTTTTCCAGATTCCATATTGGTCTCCTTATAATTTTATTGATTTACATTAAACAGGATCCATTCAGAAATATATTTGAATGTTAGTTTCTGCATTTTCATATGTGACCATGGTATTTGCATTGTTACCTATTTGATTTGATTTCATGAGTGTCATTTTCCATTTGCAGAATTTGTTAAATTCTCAGCAGAACCCTTTGGAGAATGAAAGCAAGGAAGTGACAAAAAAAGGCTAATGATAGAAATGATGTGGCATTTTAGAGGAAAAGCTCAGTCAAACTGTCATATTTTCATTGTCATTACTTGTTTACATGCCAGTAGTGTTCAGAGATCTCAATCCATATCAAAATCCAGCAGTGCCAACAATACTGCAGTACAGCCTATAATCTCAGGAATTTAAAATTGAAATAATCAAAAGATAGGATAAAGAGAGAGTGGATTCATTCACAAAGATCTGAATCTGAAAAGAAAAAGGTAGGTTTTCTTACCATGCAAATATAGGCATCTTGGATGACACGAACATCTCTAAATGTAGTACATTTCCCCTACACTCAACCAGGGAATGAATCCTGGTCCCCAGTAGTGTGGCCTGGACACTTCTTGGAGGTACCTCTACCTGAAGTGGAGTGGTGCATTGATAGCACAAGACACCTGTCTCAGGTCTTCTCTAGCTCCCATGCGGTGCTCTGTGGCTCACACACAAAATAATTACTATTTTATGGACATGCACAAAATAACTATTATTGTGTTCTTTTTCAAGTTCAAAGTGTTGTAATAATATGTGACGAAATTTGCTGAATCCAGGTTAGAGAATGGGTTGTCTCAATTCCAAACAGCCTTTTGCAATCAAATTTTTGGTATGGCCAAAAGAAGTACAAAATGCAAGCAAAGGAAGAATTTATTTTATTCTAATTGAAGTCTTAATAATCTAATCAAATAATTGTTGTTATACCAGTTTTCATTATGCTAACACTTATATTTTATACTGGTAAGGTGATATATCTGCTCAAGATTTCTAGAATTTATCCTGCTATTATGATGACCCTTCCACTGCTCCTCTGGCACTTAAGATCAATGGTTTCAGTCTGGGAGGGAGAACTATGGCAAACTTTCAGCATCCTAGGTCCTTCATAGGGATGAGGATGGTGTTGTGTTGATGATTTCTTTCTCCCCACTGGAGGATCTGCCTTACATAATTTTTGCTGACATGCTTTACAATATTTATTGGCTTTCAAGTCCACAACACATCCAAAAGCACATACATATTTACTATATATAATGTTTTGTTCATGCTGTATACGTGTTCTTTGTCCACTGTTACCTCCCAAACTTGTTTTATTCATTTCCCAATGTTGCACTCTTTTTAAGACTGGTCAATTGGACATTAGTGAGTAGTTCATAGCTGAGGAGCCACTTGATTTCAGTGAAATTAGATAGAGTTATATTTGTTCCTATTTTTATTTTGCATATTTGGTTGTGTTCAATTTTTCTTCCTTAATAGAATACTTTAAAAAATGCATATCAGAGAACATAAAAGTGTGCAGAGTAACATATAAATCATAGAATCATAAAATGGTTTGGGTTGGAAGGGTCCTTAAAGATCATCTAGTTCCAACCCTTCTGTCACACTCCAATAGACCAGGTTGCTCAAAACCCCATCCAATCTGACCTTCAACACTTCCAGGGAGATGGCATCCACAACTTCTCTGGACAACCTCTTCCAGTGTCTCACCACCCTCATAGTGAAGAATTTCTTCCTAAATTCTATCCTAAATCTACCCTCTTTCAGTTTAAAGCTATTACCCCTTGTCTTATATCTACATGTCCTTGTAAAAAGTCCCTCTCCAGCTTTCCTGTAGGCCCCCTTCAGGTACTGAAAGGATGCTGGAAGGTATCCCCAGAGCCTTCTCTTCTCCAGGCTGAACAACCCCAACTCTTTCAGCCTGTCTTCATAGCAGAGGTGCTCCATCCCTCTGATCACCTTTGTGGCCCTCCTCTGGACTCTCTCCAAATGCTCTATGTCCTTCTTATGTTAGGGACTTCAGAACTGGACACAGTACTCCAGGTGGGGTCTCATGAGAGCAGAGTGGAGGGGGACAGTCATCTCTCTTGACCTGTTCGTGATGCTTCTTTTGATGCAGCCCAGGATACCATCAGCTTTTTGAGCTGCAAACGCACACTGCTGGCTCATGTTGAGCTTATGTCAACAAACACACCCAAATACTCCCCAGGGCTGTTATCAATTCATTCTTCACCCAGCCTGTTTTTGTACATGGGATTGCCCTGACCCATGTACAGGACCTTGCACTTCGCCTTGTTGAACTTCATGTGTTTTGCATGGGCCCACCTCTCAAGCCTGTCAAGGTCCCTCTGGATGTCATCCCTTCCCTCTAGCACGTTGACCGCACCATACAGCTTGGTGTTGTTGGCAAAACTTGCTGAGTGTGCACCTGATCCTACCCTCCATGTCACTAACAAAGATGTTAAATAGCGTCAGTCCCAACACCAGCCCCTCAGGAACGCCACTCGACACTTGGACATTGAGTTGGTGATCATAACTCTTTGAGTGCAACCACCCAGCCAATTTCTTATCCACCGAGTGGTCCATTCATCAAGTCCATGCCTCTCTGATTTAGGGACAAGGATGTCATGTGGGATGGTATCAATTGCTTTGCACCGATGCAGGTAGAAGACATCAGTTGCTCAAACTGAAATGAAAGTTTTCTGTAAAAGAATAGGATGTCTTTGTAAAGATCTTTGGAATAATTTGTTCTTCAGTAGCCTTGATTTTTCAGTAAAGTCCATCTCATAATTGAAGGTGTTCAACAACAACCCTTGATTTTCTGAAAGCTGTATTAACTCATTGGAACAACCAATATTGGTAAATGTGCTTTTCAGAAAATAGATAACATTAAATTACTTTTTCCCACAACATCAAACAAATTTAAGCCAGTCATACCATCAATTTACAGAGAAGTGATAGATTTGTAAATAATTTTAGCTTTATAGGTAACATGAAGCAAACATACGGTGGAAGGTATTTGGAAAGGCATTTGTGATCCTGTAAAAATGTTATAATAAAGTTCTAAACACTGTATTCCAGGGTACTTTGTCAATGCTGATAGGTGTTCCTAACTCTTGGGTCAACTTTCAAACACCATTCACTAGTATCAATGGATTTACCAGATTTTTTTGCTGGTTTTGTGCAGTCTTTATTTTTTGTTTAGCTGACATTAAAAGAATTTTTTAAATTTTTAATTTTAAAAAATAAGTTAGGATGACTCTGTTACTAGCTACAGTAAAACTTTAAAAAAATCATATTCTTAAAAGTCCATGAATTCACTGTGTAAAAAGCTTTACATTTTATAGGCTGTTTGTTACAGAATTAGACGAAATAATAAATAGTGCATATCCAGAACAGCAAATATATTGCTGAAAATAAATAAGAGCAAAAAACCCCATCAACACTTTTTTCAGTGACAGATCTGTCCTATTCTGCCAACTCTACATGACTCCTCCCTTTTCAGTGCTGCTGCTCACCTTTCACTGTGGCCATACTTTGACTGTTGAGCCTCACTCAGGTATGCAACTCAGTTTTTCAGAGTTGTCACATAAACTTCTTGCTTCAGGAAAATACAATAAATGACAATCATAATGTTGCCTATGAGACAACAAACAGAACTCAAGGGGTCTTAAGTGTCATGTCCAATTATAATTAAAATATCACAGGCTTCCTTAGCATTCCATTAGCCTTTGTCCTTTCTCATGAAGTGGCAGCTTAGGTGGGGATTCTTGGTATTGGTGTGTGCTAAAGGATACATTGATTTTTAGTATCCTCTTACCTAAATATAGCTAACAATGATAAAGCATTCTTAAACAGCAACTCCTAAAAGGATTGTTTCGACAATCTACAAAGAGTACTCTGTAAAAAACAAGACAAAAAATTTTGATAATATTTTACTGAAGCCCATAACTACTATAAATCTGTAGAATATCTTTGTGAATGTCTTGATTTAACAATGACATCAGTTGAAAATATGTTGCATAGATAAATACCTTGGTATAATCTTCACTGATTTAAATAGGCATTTCATTTAGAAAATGTCAGCCATCTCAGAATGTTTGTTTCTGTCCTTGTACTGCTTTTTGGGTTGATACCAGAGCCTATGGGGATGTAAGGTAACTTACTGAAACAACCTGGATTCTTTGGAATTAGTTCACTAGTAGTATATAGCCATTCTACTTAATTTACTTCAGAATTAGATAACTAAATTTTCCATGATATGGTTTACTTCTGAAAACCACCATTCTGAATTTCTCCTTATGTCCCATTTTGTACTGTGAGTCTAAGTCATGTAGAAAGTTGATGGGACAAAATAACTTTTCCATTCCAAAATTTCAAAATTAAAAACGCATACCATAACAAACATCACCATTTAAATAGAAGCTTATGAAAGTTAGTGAAGTCTTTCTATTATTCTTTCCTTTTTAACCCGATTTCAGTCACAATCTCCACATCAGCATAAACTCTAGTGCATTGTATGTTACAATAACAATTGTTTCCAAAGAATTTTGCAGAAATACAGTTTAAGAATATGTCATGTCAGTATAGATTAAAAAGTAAAGACAGAAAAAGCTTATCTCATGATAGGAACATAAGAACATCATTAACGATATGAGAACAAAGGCCTGTCTGCTTCATATTCTGTCTGTGCTGTAAGCAAACATCAAGGGAAGAATATGAATGGGGTCAGGGCATATGATACTTTCCCTAAGGCTCTTCCAGGTTCTACTATATTTGCTGTAGGATTCCAGAGGTACTTGGTTTTTTGTAATGTATATTTCATTTTTTAAAGAAGCAAATACTTCTTGTTGACCTTCACAGAATCAGTTGACCAGTTTGACCAGATCACCACAGGTGCTGTAGTGTGACTGGAGAATAATATTTGATTTCACTTCTCATCTTTTGAAAATCTTTGTTTATGAATAGGGAGGCTCTGCAGCAGGATTTGGACAGGCTGGAGCAATGGGCTGAGGCCAATTGCATGAGGTTTAACAAGGGTAAGTGCCGGGTCGTGCACTTCAGCCACAACAACCCCATGCAGCGCTCCAGGCTTGGGGAAGAGTGGCTGGAAAGCTGCCTGGCGGAAAAGGACCTGGGGGTGTTAGTTGACAGCCGGCTGAACATGAGCCAGCAGTGTGCCCGGGTGGCCAAGAAGGCCAACGGCATCTTGGCCTGTATCAGAAATGGTGTGACCAGCAGGAGTAGGGAGGTAATTGTGCCCTTGTACTCAGCACTCGTGAGACTGCACCTTGAGGACTGCGTCCAGTTCTGGGCACCGCAGTATGGGAAAGACATTGAGCGAGTCCAGAGAAGGGCAATGAGGCTGGTGAGAGGTCTGGAAAACAAGCCTTATGAAGACCAGCTGAGGGAACTGGGGTTATTTAGCCTGGAGAAGAGGAGACTGAGAGGAGACCTTATTGCTCTCTACAACTACCTAAAAGGAGGTTGTAGTGAGACTGGTGTTGGTCTCTTCTCCCAAATTGCTAATGACAGGACGAGAGGAAATGGCCTCAAGTTACATGAGGAGAAGTTTAGGTTGGCTATTAGGAAGAAGTTCTTTATGGAGAGGGTGGTTAGGCACTGGAATGGGCTGCCCAGGGAGGTGGTGGAGTCACTGTCCCTGGGGGTGTTCAAAAAACGCGTTGATGAGACACTTGAGGCCATGGTCTAATGGTGTAATGGTTAAGAATATGATGGGATAAAGGTTGGACTTGATGACCCTGGAGGTCTCTTCCAACCATAATGATCCTATGATTCTATGATTTTTAATTTCCTGTAGAACTTTAAATTGAAAACAGCCTCCAAACAAGATGTTTTCTATAATTATTTTCTGCCTGAGGTTTAACTGATAAAAGCCTGAATTATTTAATTTGTAATGCATTTATAAATAAAACCTACAATATTTGATCTGTATTTTATGAATGGGAATGGTGAAGACAGGGTGGTAGATTTAAAATTCACCTTTGTGAAGTTGGTACTCTTTGCAAATGGTAGGTTGTAGCTTATAGTAATTTCAGTAGAGTGAATGAGAAAATCAATTTAGGTTCAGTTGAACTACTTAATTAGCTCACCTACCTTCGGTAAATCCCTTCCTAACTTTTTGTCCCTTCCTCCTCAAAATCTGTGTCAAAATCTTAGGTTCTAAAGGAACCTTAGTCTTACTGAATGCTGTAAATCTTTATATTAATTTAACTTGTTTGCTTTTAATTTAATTCATCCTTTTGGACTGCCTTACAAATGTCTCTTGCTTTACAAAATTCAGTGCATATATCAAAGAGGTAGTAATATTCTGGAAGTAAGTAGGGATTTTGAAACATGAGAGTGTCTGTAACTGTACAGGCTTAAAAAAGAACAAATAGAGTACCTGAATTCTCTAACTCAGAAATGCAAGACTTCTTAGAAAGAATGTTGATAACATGTCAATGACACATGAGCAGGCTGAGGACCTAGATGGGTCAAAGAAGGCAATGTTGGACAGCTGTTGTTCACCCTAATCACTCAAAATTACTAAATTAAAGGTTAAAGTCTGTTCTCATTTTAGTTATGCAATTCTATAAGTCTAACCACTTCTCAATCTGGCCTGACCAACCCAAGTCTACCTTACCAGTTTACCAGAAACTGTGCAGAAAATGCTAGGTATTCATGGTCTATATGATGGCAATACTCCTAGGGGTATTACTAGTTTGTCCATTCTCTGGGGTCCTGTTGTGAAAAAACACTCAAGCTGAGAATTGAGGTTGAGCTTTCTTTAGCAGGATGTGTGAAGCAGAGTAAGATTTGTAAGGCATCTCCAAATAAAACTGCTTCAGCTTTTGAAATAAAGCACAGAGATATGAAAGGAAAAATGAATAATTTAAGGCAGATACATCTCCAGAAAAGATGGAATGTCTTGCCTTAAAAGCCTTTTTGGGTTATTACAGCTGGAAGTCTCATCAATCAACAAAACAAAGAATGAGACTCTAAAAGGAGCCAAATTCAAGGAAAGAGAAGAAATGCTTCTCAATGGAGACCTGCGTTTTTTAACAGTCTGCAAAAAATCATGACAGAAACTTTTACGGTTTTCCTCTGTTGAACATCTTTTGCCCCATCCCCTATTTTTACTTTGACCAAAAAGATTTACTCTTCTTCAGTGATACATTTAAATAGTGCAACACAGTAAAAATTGCTGTAATAGTTTGATACCCAAAACTATGAAAACATGTGGCCTCTAAACACATACGATTAAATTTATTTACTTATATAGTCTCTATTTTTTTAACAATTTTAGAGAAATATATTTTTGTTGTTGTTCAAATGAGTATTAGTTGAGTGATACAGAACAAAACAGATATTTTGATAGATAGCAAAGGATGCAATATTTACCATACTGAATTAGAATTATTTATAGTATAAATACTGTATTTTGTAAGTCTTTACTGTAGGTATCTGTGCATTTTCAACAGAAAATTAATATCTTCAATGTAGCTCCATAAAAAAGCTATTTGTATAATTTTACTGCTTATTTACCATTGTAAAAATGTTCTCTCTCTGGAAAAGTCAGTTCTCAATGACATTAAAAAAAATGAAGTATGAGTCTCTATATACCTAATAACATAAAAACAAGAGGATATAAATTTTTTGGGTGAATATATTAAGACTGTGGAGTTCATTGTCCAGGATGGTGTTGGGAGATGTGAAATGAGAAAGATTAAAAGGGTTATTAAAAGCTTATAATGATACCAAGTCTTTTCAGAGACACATAATATCATACCTGTTTCAGACTTTAAATTAAAACTAAATTGGATTAGGACAGAAATTCATTGGGACATATTTTGCCATAGTACCTGACTGGTTTTAGGTGGTGATGGGGGAGGATGTTTTTCAGATCATTTTCTATAGCCCCTTGAAGGAGACAAGGTATTGAATTAAACAGAGTAAGTAATCCAGTACAAAATAATTTATTGAAGGTGCTTTAAATTTGAAATTAATAAACAAGGTTAGATAGTGAAGAGTTCTGCACAAATGACACACTCTCAGTTGATGATAGTAACCTAGACTGAAGTCCCACCAGATCTCAGCTAATGTTGATGTTCCCATAGGCCTTCCCAGTTATAGAAACTTGTGCTGGGAAACAGATTCATATCGCTGAGCTCTGTACAAAAAAAAAAAATGTTTCTTCCTTTCATGGCTCCAAAGGGATAAATAAAAACATGAAATTTCCTGGATGTGTTGTATTGGAGAGAGAAAACCTTAAATATACTCATAACTCTCTTGTATTTGAGAAGTATTACTATATCATATCAGCAATTAAATTCCACAAAAAAATAGTTATATTTAACACAGTTCTGTTCATATAGTCCATTAACATTTTGAGACAATAATAGACATCCAGCCAGGTCTCAAAGCCACTAATGTTTAATTAACTGTTTATTAGGTAATCCATCTTTTATGGGATGTTCCCAATATTTAGATTTGACAGGCTATTATTCTAATGGTTAGTAGATTACCTTGGCTATTAAGTTGTTTTAAAATTAAATTTAGAATCTATCACTAATGGGTTTATATGACAAAGGGGGCAAGATCTTCATGTTTAAAGACTATTAAGCTAGAATGAAAGATTTCTCATTTCTTCCAACACACTTTGGATCAGAACTTTGGAAAATAAGTTTATGTTGGTTTCTAATAAGCATGTGATAAATTAGGAAATAAAGCATATTGTTTGACATTTTTTATATTTCTGGGAAATTTTATGAGAAAAATTGTCATAAACTTATTATGTTGGTTATTGGGCACTTTTCAGAAAAAGAAAAAAAAGTAAGAAAAAGGAATTAAGACAATATTTCAAGGTGTGTCAGTTCCAAAAAATTATATATCAGATCTCCTAACTGTTAGTTTCCTACTCCTCCCGCTGCACTACAGGGAATCCTGTTGTGTGCTACTATGAAGAGTGTTAATCACTACATATATTTTTCAGTAGAGATGATAATAACCTGTCACTGTCATGTGATGTGACATCTAATAATATACCCAAATATGACTTCATTTGAAAAATTCGAGAGGCCAAAGCT
>VZRW01000100.1:0-13678 GCA_013398125.1 Aegotheles bennettii
ATGTTCTGTGATTCTGTAATTCTAGATATATAAGCACTAAAAGACTTTAATTTTTTTCTAAAGAAAACTTTGCAGAACTCTGCTGCTTGCACAAATTGTGCTCATCAGCAGCCCAGTGAATTGCTGCTGTACTCTGATGTGGTCTGAAGGCCAAATGGAATGCCTAGAGAGTTGTTCAATGGCAGCTGTTTTTCACAAAAACATGAAACAAAATGCCAAGGGGACTTTATGTGAAGATGAGTTAAACAAGCAGGTCTGGTCAGCTGGGAGGAGATGTGACACATCCAAAGCAGAGCTAGAACTAAGGAGCCAAGTTCCTGGAAAGCGTTGATGATAACTCCCTGTCACAAGTGGTGGAGGATCCCACAGGGAATGGTGTGCTGCTTGACCTTATACTAACCAACAAGGAAGGCCGTGTCCATGAGGTGAAGGTCGGAGGTAGCCCTGGCTGTAGTGACCATGTAGAGTTCAGTGTTGAAGGCAGAGGTAGCAGGGCAGCGAGCAAGATTATCACCATGGACTTCAGGCAACCTAACNCCACAAGCAAAAAGTTCACAGGTGACAGAAGCAAGGTCAGGCCACTTGGACCAAATATAGAGAGGTAGCCAGGATAAGTAGAAATGAGACTAGGAAGACCAAGGCCCATCTAGAATTAAGTCTGGCCAAGGATGTCAAAGATAACAAGAAGAGCTTTTTCAATTACACAAATAACAAAAGAAAAACTAAAGCTAATGTGGGCCCATGAATGATTGGAGGGGGGACCCTGGTAACTGAGGATGCAGAGAAGGCCTTCTTTGCATGGGTCTTCACTGGTAAGAGCAGCCCCCAGGGATCTCTGACCCAGGAGACCAAGGCAAATGAAGGTCTGGAAGAAAACCTTCCCTTGGTCACGGAGGATTGGGTCAGAGAACACCTAAACAAACGACATCCACAAGCCCATGGGCCCTGATGGGATGCATCCATGAGTACTGAGAGAGCTGGCAGACGTCATAGTTAGGCTTCTCACGATCATCTTTGAGAAGTCATGGAGATCACGGGAGGTGCCTGGGGACTCTTAAATTCAAAATCTGCTTTGGTACAGTGCTTGAACACCATCACAGCAACAGTGAACATCTCAATAGCTTTCTCTAACCACAACCCAGATATCAGCACAGGCAGAAATGTTCATGCCCTCTTTCAGCCTAAAGCATTCTCCAGATTGGAATTAATTTATAATGAAAACGATGATAGTCTTAATTTTTAGAAGATAAATGATTGCTAATTAGTTGCAATAATTTGAAATTTTATAGCACTTTTCTCTATGGATATCAAAACACTTTGCTAAGATGGGTAAGTATTATTATCTCATTTTTCACAAGAGATAACCGAGACAGCCAGAGGTGAAATGGCTGATACAAATTGTACACTAGGTTTGGAGTTAGAATTCAGGTCTCTGAGCACTGCACTACATATTTATGCAACTGCTCTGTAACTATTTCTTCAACTTCAGTGATATCAATTCTCTGAACCCACTCAAAAACTCATGACTATCAGTTAAATGTGTTGGGATATATTGCCATTATTTTATTTTGATTTGTTTTCTGAATTGAAAACTTTAAGCACATCTATTTTCAAGTTTTTGTCAGCACTCCTGAGCTCATTTTAATTCTTAAATGAAATTACACAAAAAAGTCAGACTCTGGCAGAGACTCAGAACCTTTGGATGAAGGCTGAGTATAGGTTGACTATAATGACATGAATGGGTTGTCTACAATATTTCTTTGCCCTCACTGTCCTTCTGGTGGACAGCATTATGTTTGGACACTTTGATTTTCCTGAAATGCCTGAAAAATCTGAAATGCCTCAAAAGATCTTTTCCCAAATGGATTCTGACCCAAAGCCAGAAATGGGAAATGGGTTTTTAGGGACTTTTTCTTGCTTACAAATAAAAAGAGATTCGTTTGCAACCCGCCGATATTTCTTATTCCCAATATTTAGGTTTCTTTACATTCAACTGATGAATTTTCTGATTTCTGATAGTGTTTTGTAGCTGTACTATTTGTACCAAATTGCACCAATGTTCATTTCAAGGTGTTTTATTTGGGAATGCAGACCATGTTTGAAATCAAAAGGCAGAACAAATTTAGAATAAGAGCGGTGCTTGTGCTTTTTTGCTTCTTTCAGAAACGTTTGCATAAATGATCAATGTGTTTGGTTTTTATATGAAAAAATGGATCTTTCCTACTCTAGAAGTAACTAGTGGAATTGCAGCACTCTGAAAATAATAGTCTGAAAGCTGAAAAATAACCAGAGGGTATTTGTTAAGCTGTTTAAAGGGTTTAATTGTGTTCATGTTATTAATTCACTTTCAATTAATTTAGAATGTTTTAAAGAAAGTCCTTTTTATTAAAGATTCATCTCTCCTGCTTCTTCATTGAAGATATTAGATGGTCTCAGAATGTCTATCTCCTGATGTTTTTGTGAAGTCCACCAGAAAGGTGGGGGAATAGCCTTGTTGTCTCAAAAACAAACTTCCCCCCCAATATTAAAGGGAAGCCCAAAACATGTAAATCTGTCTTCAGCTTCCCCCGTTATGCAAAATTTGGTCTTTCTAGAGCAATGTACACAGAGTCCAGAGTCCTAAAACCTGAACCAATGAATACACCCTACAAATTAGGACATATCTTTGGGTTATCCATGTTTTCAGTGTACTGGAAGAACACAAACATTATCTTTGGGAATCTTGAAGCATTTGAGAGGGAAGGAAAATGGTCTAAATGGCAGATAAAGACAAAAATAACAGAAGTTCCTTTTCACCACCATCAGGTGAAGAAGACATGGCATCTTTTCCAGGGGAACAGGGGGGAGCTGATGAGGAGCCAGCAGAAGGTGCACAGGCAGATGACAGCAGTGTCCGTGAGTATTTCCCACTGCTATATGATGATTTCAATACTGAACCTACAGTACCTTCTGGCTTTTCCCACCATTCACCCCTTCCTTACTAGTAGGTGTTGATCTTCAGTTGCTGCTTTTGGTGTTGCCAGATTTCATTATGACTCTGGTCAAAGATGACCCCTTCCAGTGAAGTTCTGGGCTGACCACTGTGTCTGCAGTTCCTGCTGTCCCTCAGCTCACAAAGTATCCCCCCTAACCTGTATTTCTCTTTTTAACACTGTTTTCATCTTGACATGCCTGTCCAGTGTCTATTTCAGATGTTCTGCAGGTCATCTAACACATTAGTTCTAGGTGGTTTGGATAACAAAATCCACTAGTGAGTCTCCTGTGGAGCTTTGGAATGAGAAACTATGGAGCTTTAGGAACAGAGAAATTGTCTGAGTAACCAGAGATCAGGTCAGGAAAGCTAAAGCCCTGATAGGATTCAATCTGGCCAGGGACATCAGGAGCAACAAGAAGAACTTCTATAGGTATATCAGTGATAAAAGGAAGGAAAATGCAGGCCCTCTCCAGAAGGAAACAGGAGACTTGGTCACCCAGGGTATGGAGAAGCCTGAGGTTCTTAATGACTTTTTTTACTTGGTCTTCTCTGGTAAGTGCTCAAGCCACACTGCCCAAGTCACAGAAGGCAAAGGCAGGGACTGGGAGAATGAAGAACCACCACTGGTAGGGGTAGGTCAGGTTTGAGACCACCTAAGGAACCTGATGGTGCACAAGTCCATGGGACCCGATGAGATACACCCCTGGGTCCTGAGGGAACTGGCAGATGAAGTTGCTAAGCCACTGTCTTGAGGCCTTGAGGGTGTTGATTGATGAGAAGCTCACCATGAGCCGGCAGTGTGCACTTGTAGCTCAGAAAGCCACCGGGATCCTGGGCTGCATCAAAAGCAGTGTGACCAGCAGGGTGAGAGAGGGGATTCTCCCCCCCCCCTCCACTCTCGTGAGACCCCACCTGCAGTACTGTGTCCAGTTTTGAAGTCCCCAGGACATGGAGCTGTTGGAGCAAGTCCAGAGGAGGGTCACAAAGGAGATCAGAGGGCTGGAGCACCTCTCATATGAAGACAGGCTGAAATAATTTGGGTCAGTCAACCTGTAGAGGAGAAAGCTCTGGGGAGACTTTGGAGCACCTTCCAGTACCTGAAGGGGCTCCAGGAAAGCTGGACATGGACTTTTTGTGAGGACATGGGGTGATAGGACAAAGGGGGAATGGTTTCACACTAAAGGAAGGCGGATTTAGAGTGGATATCAGGAAGAAATTCTTCCCTGTGTGGGTGGTGAGATACTGACCCAGGTTGCCCAGAGAAGCTGTGGCTGCCCCTCCCTGAAAGTGTTCAAGGCCAGGTTGGATGGGGCTTTGAGCAACCTGGTGTGGTGGGAGGTGTCCCTGCCCATGGCAGGGGGGTTGGAACTCGATGATCTTTAAGTTCCCTTTCAACCCAAACCATTCCATGATTCTCTGACTTTTGGTGCATTCCTTTTGGCATTCATTTGATCTTCCTATGATACCTTTTTCTTCTTACAGGATGTGTTTCTTTCCTTCTCCTAAGTTATAAAATACGTTTTTTTAAAAGCAAACTTCTCCCTGCATTTAATGCTAAACAGCAGGAAGTCCACTGTTGGACAGAAGGGATTTTTTTTTTATCTACTACAGCACTATGCATCTATTTAACATGGCATGTATGAGCAATTTAGTCAAAGGAATTCATACCTAAGAGAGTAATCCCAATTGTCCTTTGCAGAAGAAAGCAAAACAAGTCTTCCAAAGGAATCACCAACTGCAGAGGAGCAGGAGGAAGAAGTGGAACAAGAGGAATCAGACACTGAGAACATTGGTGAGTGTGGATTTCCGCTGAGGAGAGGTTGGCAAGAACTTAAAAAACCCACTACTTGTTTTCATTTTTTCCTGTTACTTTTATGAACAGCACCTCAGACCAGTTCCATGAAGTTACAGTGGCTGAGTTTCTCTGCACCCTTTCAGTTGGCTTATCTTGTGTACTTCATTTTTCTCTTTCCCATGGCTGGTCTCTGACCCCTTTGTTGGTGGTTTTCATAGAACACCTAGGAGAGAAAAAACATCAAGACAGACTGAAAAGCTTCCAAACTAGGCAATGAGGGTTTGATCCGAGGTGTCAAACTGAAAAGTACTTTTAACAAGTGCTTACGGTGAGTTGGAAGTCAAGGTGACAGCATTCTGCATTGCAGTCCAGCAAAGAGCTGCACTGGGTCACACATCATCAGTAAGCCTTTTTGAGCACAATGGTGTCTTCTGGTGGTCTTTTGTATGTGTTTTTACTACTTGTTTTGTATAGTGATGTGCCTTCAATAGCTACTGAAAAGAGACACTTTAAATTGTATTTGGTTTCTACAGCTGAGACCCAAACACCAAGCAAAGCTGAACTGAACTACTTTGGTAGGGCTTGAGTTTTAAAATCGATGTATTTAAAACAGTCTCAAAATTTTTATTCTTTGAATTCTTCCATTTTAATGTTCATAGTAAAGTTTTTAAAAGCCTGAGAGAGCACTTGTTACAGGCTGTTCCAGGACAAGTTGTTGCCAAGCCATGGTGCCCCTCTTCTGAGCTATGGAGAGACTATTACTCTGTTGAAAGAGGCAAGGAATGTGTGAATCCTTCCCTTCTGCAGTTAGAGGCAAATATCAGCAAGGAGCCTAAAATTTATGGGAAATATACATTTCCTTTATATTTCCACTTCTAAGATGCAGAAGGCGATTTGGAAGAGCAAGACAATAATGAAGTACCCTTGGAGGCACAAAAGAGGCCTGAGAAGATAGAGAAGAAGATCTCAGAAACATTCTTCTATGACTATGAAGATATGTATTCACGGCCGTTTGTCACTGAAGATTCTGGGATACCAATTAACCTTCTTACTCTTAAGTATCCTTTCTGTTGAGGCTGTGCAAATTTAAAACTAAGGATATTTAATATATGTTCTTAAAATTGTACTTGTCTAATCTGGAGTAGCCTATGTGGCATTAGTGGGATACCTTTGGTTGAGACACAGATAAGAATCCTGACCAATTATTGTTCTGAGTGAATTTAATCTTAAATGTTGTCTTGACCTCTGAAACATTTCTTATTGGGCATAATTCTTACTGTTTTAAGTACTCCTGTAGAACTAGGTCATGGCCAAGTTAATGTAACCAGGCAGAAGACTAGCATGATAATATCCCCTGCAAAGCTTTCCNTGCACTTTCCTCTGCTGTGTAGCCACACTGGTGTTCCCCAAGAAGCTGAGGGGAGGGCAGGAGAACTGCTAAGGGGGAAGTGGGGAAGAAAGCAGGTAGATTTATAGCTTGGTGCTCAGAAGATCCCAACTGGTAGAATGAAAGGAGTAATGCTCACCAATTAAGAGCTAGAATAAGTCCTTTGCCAGGTATGGTGAAGTGGGATATGATATGTGACTTCTGCAAATGCTGGCGGTTTTCTCTGCAGCCAAATTGCTGTTGAAGACTGGCTTTTCCCTTCTCTGCATCTGCCTGCAAACATTTAGGAAGTGAGCTTGAGCACTTCCTTGGTTTGATCTCTTGTCTGTAGAATAGTTCCTACTAATCTCTTACATTTTGTTTGAAAAGAGAACACCAGTAGAATATGAATTCATTGCAGCCCCAAAGGATCCAGCAGAGGCAAGAGGTAGTGGAGATGAAAGGATGGAATATGAACTTCAGAAGGTCTTCACTTGTGCCTTCCCCTCAGTTCTAGAGGCGTGATATATATTACCTTCACTGTAATCTGAACAAAACCATCTCCTACCATCAGGCTTTTAATCACCAGATTCAGCATTCCCATTCCAGTTTTGCTTTAAGTGTTTCTATCCACTTAGTAAACTTCTCTAGAAAGCCAGTGTCAAATCTTTTCCTTATCGAGCTGTTCTCAGACATTCTTTTGGATATGATTGCACCAAAAATGTCAACCTGCTGGTGATGGATAGCCAAACACTGATGTATATAGCAGGCAACCAAGTGGTGCTCCTGGACCTGAAAACGAAATCTCAACGTTACCTCCGGAGCAGCAGTGGTGGTGGAATTGGTTTTATCACAGTATGGCTTTTGTTTCATGTTTTAGGATGTTTGTCACTGTCTAGAAATGAAATGGCCACTTGGTTGCCTGAAGGGAGATTTCTACAGCTGCACATGCATATACATGAGAAAGTATGGTATTGATTAGGGGGATGTGCTATTGATGGTGTGGTATTGATTAGGGGGATGTGTGGACCACACAGTGTGGGCTACTCAGTCTGGGAACATAATTGGCAGAGGACAAATATCTGCATACCTAAGTCCCAGGCTCAGATACCTTAAAGGACTGGCAGGTGCCAGCTGGGATTAATTTTTAGAACTATTACATTATTCTTTGGGCTCAGATCAATTTTTTTTCCCCCCCATCTCTCCTAGTCACAGCTGATGTTACTATAATGTTTTGCTTGCAGCTAGAATTTATAAAATCAATTTCCAACAGAAATGAAGAGAGTAAGTATCTGGTTTCACTCTAATAATCTCCTATCAAGATCTCAAGATCTTGGGCTCTCAAATGCTTCCTCTGGATTTGAAGCACCTTACCCTGTGAAGGGCTCTGCCATCTCTCAGTTATATTTCATATGAGCAAGGCTTTCAGCACACCAGTTTCAGGCTGTTCTGCTCTACTCTAAGCAGCCTTTTCTGGGGAATCATGGTACATCTTTATGTTTTCACAACAATGTCATTCAGGGTGGCTTTTCTGCAGCTATCTGCTCATAGAAAGACCAGCTAGAAAGGTCCTGGGCTGCACCAAAAGAACTGTGAGCATCAGGTCGAGGGAGGTGGTTCTGCCCCTCTGCTCTACCCTGGTCAGACCCCTTCTGGAGTGCTGCATCCAGCTCTGGAGCCCTCAGCACAGGAAGGACATGGACCTGTTGGAGTGAGTCCAGGGAAGGGCCACAGAAATGGTCAGGAGCCTGGAGCACCTGTGCTATGAGGAGAGGCTGAGAATTGAGGTTGTTCAGCCTGGAGAAGAGAAGGCTCTGAGGAGACCTCATTGCTGCCTTTCAATCCCTAAAGGGGGCCTGTAAGAAGGATGGGGACAGGGTTTTAGCAGAGCCTGTTGTGATAGGGCAAGGGGCAATGGTTTTAAACTGAAGGAGGGCAGATTTAGGTCGGATATAAGGGAGAAGTTTGTCACCATGAGGGTGGTGAAGCACTGGCACAGGTTGCCCAGAGAGGTGGTGGATTTGCTGCCCCTGGAGATGTTCAAGGCCAGGTTGGATGGGGCCCTGAGCAACCTGGTCTGATGGGGGATGTCCCTATACATGGCAGGAGGGTTGGACTGGATGACCTTTAAGGTCCCTTCCAACTCAAGCTATTCTGTAAGAAACTCTGTAAGCTAGTGGGTTGAGAGATACTCACTATTTGTGGCAATATCTTCTGACTAATGAGTGAAAAAATACAATAACTCAAGAGCTAGCAGGATAAGAGACAAAGATGTCATTACAGCATGCAACAGGACTTGTGTTTTTCTCAAGGCACACCCTACTAAGCAGTACTTTGCTGTGGGAGAAAAAGGAAAGAAGCCAGACCTCATCATCTATGATTATCCTTCACTGAGACCCTACAGGATACTGCGAGGTAGTGTAAGAAGTTCTATTTTCATTTTACACACACAGGCCAGTGTTTGTAGATCCCAGCAGATGGAGTAGTGGGTCTCTAGAAGTTTAGAGGGAAATGCAGCTTTTTGGTCCTTCACAGCAAAATAGAAAACATTGGTTTCAAGCTCATTGTTGTATGGGAGGAAACTTATTTAGGAGAAATAGCCAACTGAAAGCTACTACCTAGTGAAAAAAGGAACTGCAGTGAAAGCTGAACTCCTCCTTCTAAGTAGATTTTTATATTGATTATTCCTCTTTTCCATATGTGTGTGTGTGTGTGTGTGTATTGGGGCTTGTGTGTTTCTTCAGGTGGAACAGAGACAGCCTATGTTTTTGGTGATTTCAACAATGCTGGCACTTTGCTGGCCAGCGTTGGGAGCACCCCTGACTACATGCTGACTATCTGGGACTGGAAACAAGAAAAGATTGTGTTGAGGTCAAAAGCTTTTTCGCAGGATGTTTTCAAGGTCACATTTTCTGCTGATAATGAAGAGCAACTAACTACATCTGGAGCAGGACACATCAGGTAGGGTTAACACATCCTACCTCTAAAGTCCTAATGTGTAGAAGATGGCTAACAGGAATGTATCACTGGCAAACAATGCTTTTTTAGGTGGCCATTACAATTATAAATATTAGAAAGTTCATGTCCTTCAGCCAGTCAGTCAAGTCCTTCAACACCTTTGCTGTGCAAAAAGAATGATGCTTGATGCTGAATGTCAGTACCACTGGCTCCATTCTTGTGATTTCAACAAGCATCAGGGAGAATTAATAAAAAATATTTCTATGTATATGTCTTCTAGCTGGTAACACAGCATATGTGCCTCCTGTGCCTTCTGGGCTTTCCACCTCCAATTTCTTGAAATTGTCTGCTGTTTGGGCAGCCATTAGAACTGGTTGCCAAGTCATGGATCAGAATCCCTTTGATACAATCAAAACCCTGCAAGGAAGCCTTACAAAAGAGAAGCTTCCATCCATTCCCTTCTCTGGTAGGTTCATGGATCCTTTTGTAATAAAAGCTCTTTGGTACAGGGGTCAGCTTTGTGTTCTGTATTTACGCAGTGTCAATACAGCAGAGGCTGAAGTTATGACCTGGATGCTGTTGTAATAGAAATTATACTTTAAAAATTGTAACACATCTAAAGTTTCTTTGAATTTTAACAGAGGAATCAGATCAACATCTGAGATTTGCTCTATAGTTTGGTTGCAAGCTGGGGCTGAAATTGCAAATGGCTTATTTAGACCCAGAATGAACGTGGCTTAGGATACATTATTTATGAAAATCTGACAAACCAAAATCTCTTATAAAGTTTCTTTTGAGCTAAAATACTATGAATAAACTCTGACATAGCTTTTATAACATGATAAACATGACCTTTCACCCAAATGTGTCTCAAATTTCAATTTCTATCACCTGTCTTGAATGAAATGGCTCCTGAACACACACTGAACCATCCCTAATTGCAGTAGATAGTATTTTTTCTGTAATGCAGTAATTTAAAGTTCTGTTTTATACTGCTAAAAATATAATGATCAAATAGGAATAGCTCTGAAGATCTAGGATAAAACCTTTGGCTCAGTGAGATTTTATAGTCTAGCTCAAGTGCATGGGCTCGCTTGGATGAAATTCAGTGTGCCTTGGATTTACAAAGTTTAGCATCATACACTGAAGAGTAAAATAGGTGTCCCTAACTACGTGTTGTAGCTGGAAAGATGCAGCTATGCAGTTTACACTTATTAATCTTAAACAGTAGTTTAATCTTTATTCTGCCCATTCCAAATCCTTTCCCTAGCTTTTTCAGAGGGGTAGCGTAAGGAAATGTTTGTGTAGTTACAATGTTTTGTCTCATTTTAAAAAGAAAAGCCCGTGGTCTGCTGTGAAAAAGAATAATAAATGAGCAGCCCTCACCTCAGAGGCATCCCTGGTAAGATTATTACAATGTCTGAGAGGGATCTTGTATCAGAGAGCAATGGTTTTTCTGTACTCAGGTTCTGGAAGATGGCTCTCACAGTCACTGGCCTCAAGTTACAAGGAGATTTGGGCAGGTTTGGAAACACAGCAGTGACTGACATTGTAGGTTACGTGGAGCTGCCAGATGGGAAGGTGAGTAAGAAAAATTTTAACTGATTTTATATTCCCTCTGGTTTTGATATGAAGTCTACTGAGTAAGTTGGACAGTTACTATTCACTGCAAAGTTATTTGAATGAGACC
The DNA here is from genome assembly GCA_013398125.1 of Aegotheles bennettii. Lineage (NCBI taxonomy): Eukaryota > Metazoa > Chordata > Aves > Caprimulgiformes > Aegothelidae > Aegotheles > Aegotheles bennettii. The sequence goes on from VZRW01000100.1 coordinate 10,784, forward strand.
CTCAGTGCTCTGATAGGCTAATATTGACATTAATTTGTCAAAAACCTGGCTTGCTTTGTAATAATTAAAAAGTACAGTTAACATTGTAATTCCCAGACAAAATACTTGGCTTAGGGCTGAGGCTTCTCTAACATAGCAGTGAAAACATTAGTGCAAAGAAACACAAAGGCTGTTAGCCCTAATCTTTAACTATTTTAGTGCCTGCAAATCATGTCACATTGCCAACAAGTGGAATCTTCTCACCCTTTACGCCTTCTCTTGCAAATCTCAGGACACTGCTATTGATTTATAGAAAAAAATCATAGGATGCTAGGAGTTGGAAGGGACCTTGAAAGCTCCCCCAGTCCAAGCCCCCTGCCAGAGCAGGGTCACCCAGAGCAGGGTATACAGGGGTGCATCCAGGGGGGTTTGAATGTCTCCGGAGAAGGAGACTCCACAGCCTCTCTGGGCAGCCTGGCCCAGTGCTCTGGCACTCTGACAGTGACAAAGTTCTTCCTTATGTTCACCCAGAACCTCCTGTGTTCCACCTTGCACCCGTTCCCCCTTGTCCTGTCCCTGGCCATCCCTGAGCAGAGCCTGGCTCCATCCTCCTGACCCTCACCCTTTGCATACTGATAAACATTCATGAGGTCACCCCTCAGTCTCCTTTTCTCCAAGCTAAAGAGCCCCAGCTCCCTCAGCCTTTCCTCATAAGGGAGATGTTCCACTCCCTTCATCATCTCTGTGGCTCTGCGCTGGACTCTCTCAAGCAGTTCCCTGTCCTTCTTGAACTGTGGGGCCCAGAACTGGACACAATACTCCAGATGTGGCCTCAGCAAGGCAGAAGAGAGGGGGAGGAGAACCTCTCTTGACCTACTAACCACCCCCCTTCTAATGCACCCCAGGATGCCATTTAATCCTTTCATGGAAGGAAGACACAAACGTTAACCAGATTTTCCAGTGGTTCTGCCTGGTTAAGTGCAGGTGCTTATGTGCCTCTCTCTGTTTGCTTTGAAGGTTATCTCGGGGACTGAGTGGGGCAACTTTCTGCTTTGGGAAGGTGGCCTCATTAAGGTAGAGCTCTGTCGAGCTGGACACAAGCCCTGCCACAGTGGCCCTGTCAGCCAGGTGGTTCTGGATGAAGGAGAACTTGTCACTGTTGGAAAAGATGGCTTCATTCGGGTGAGTTTTTCTTCTGCTTTGCCTTTAGGTGTGTAAATTTGTGGTGAGCAAGTCAATGTTACGTATTTCCTTTATCAGAGCTTATTTATGGAGGCAATTTATGGTGCAGTTGCTTTCTGAGAATGAACTTTTAGAACAAACAGAATAAGATCACATCTCCACAGTGTATATGCTTGAATCAGATGGTGTTCATGCAATGCTTTCTGTTTAACAGTAGCAAATAAATCACCTTTTACTCTAATAAGTCAAAATAATTTTCAGTGATTCTTTAAAAACTTTGTTCTTGCCAGAATTCTAACAATTTTTCTTCCATGTGTAGTTCTGGTTAATCTTTATAATTTTCAAGCCTGTCAATATTATTTCAGAGAATAAGCTATGGCAATATTTGAAATTAATTTTCTGATTATTTGAATACTCAGATTATTAATCTTAAAACAACATAGAAATTAACTAGTATCTTGAAGATATATGTGCTGAAATAGAGGAACAATTAAAAGACATTGAAGTTAACATGTAATTCTATAAATTAAGGTCAAAATGGTTTCCTTATCCATACCACTGGTTTCTGATCACACCTGTCAATTAGCAATGATTTTGTAATCTTGTTTGCCTGCTCTTCAAGGGAAGACAAGATGTGTCTTCTGCTGGTTTGTGAAAGATAATCAACGCATAGTGGAGGGTTTCAAACACTCTATGGGTTTTGGGTTTTTTTGTTCTTTTGTTGTTGTTGTGTTTTATAAATTGATTTTTTCCCATTGGGAAAATTCACTTGGTTAGAAGGGTGTCAATTGATGTCTTGTCCTCATCCCACAGAGCAGAACATGGATGTATTAGATTTCCCATTCTTTCTTCTGTGCTGCCTCAGTATGAGCAGTGCTGAGAGCAGGCAGATACCATTTACTCCCTATAGTTCTGAGGCTGCCATGTGTAGCTTTGCTGGTGTCAGGGCTGAATTTAAGCTACCATTGTTTCAGAATTGGTCAGAGAACTTTTACATATGCTTGGTGTTGCACCCAAATATATCAGAGAGTAGCTGGTGATTGCCACTCTTCTAGGTTACATTCAGAACAGCAATGCAGATGTGACAGGTTTCATACTCCACCTGTAGAATCTACAATCCCTTGGGTTCTTGTAATTTTGAATTTCCATATTAATTGTGTATGAAAACAACCTGGTCTTATAAATCCCCCCCTTTTTTTTTTTAATGCTTTCAATGCCATGAAGGTGTGGAACCTTGAGACAGTAGATGCTGCTGATTCTGTGGATGACACAGGGTTACTGGAGGTGGAGCCTATGAATGAACTCCATGTTGGCAGGAATGTCAGCCTGAATTTCATGTCAAAAATTCATGACTGTGGACAGCCTGTTTGGTATGCTCAGGTAAGATACACTCAAAGTGGAGAAACAAAGAGAGGGAGGTGATGTTAAGCAACAGCAGGAGTCCATTAGAAATCTGTGTATTTCTTTTTCGTAGAATTCAATCTTCTTCTGGATATATATACAATCTTCTTCTTTAAAACACTGAAACAGACTTCCTAGAGAGGTGGTCAATACCCCATGGCTGTCAGTGTTTAAGAGGCATTTGGACAATGACCTTAATAACTTGCTTTAGCTTTTGGTCAGCCATGAAGTGGTCGGGCAGTTGGTCTAGGTAATTGTTGTAGGTCCCTTCCAACTGAATTCCTCTTCCCTCTTCCCTCTTCCCTCTTCCCTCTTCCCTCTTCCCTCTTCTTT
>VZRW01000101.1:2064-17494 GCA_013398125.1 Aegotheles bennettii
CGTCCGTCTGTCCGCCCGCCCCTCCGCCTCTCTCTCCATCGCACCCATCCCTCTGCTTCCGTAGCCCTGCATCTTCCTGCCTGCCCGAACACCTCTTGTTCTGTCTCCATCCCTTCCCCTCTGTCCCTGTTCCTCATCCCCCTGCCCCTTGCTCTCTCTGCACCTTCCCCTTCCATCTGTCCCTCCGTCCATCTGATTGTCAGTCTGTCCCTGCTGACTCTGGCCTTGATCTGGTGAGTGTCTGCTTGTTTGTGCTTCACTTTGTTATTCTGTCCTTTTTCTCTGATCCCTGTCCACTGGGGAGATCTTGCCCTGGTTCAATCCACCCCTCTGTCCATCCCTTACCCCTACTCCTCTGAGCACTTACACCCTATTTGCTCTGTCTGTCCACCCTGCCAGTGTGATGGTGGGATGGAGACTTCTCTGATGCTCCCCACCCTGTCACCCCAGAGCAGGAACTGGGGAAATTGTCTGAACCAGAGAGATTGATGTGGATGGGTTTGGGGTGGAGGGAGGTCCCTTTCAACGCCTGGCACGTGGCCGGAAGACAGCCAGATATCACCTGAACTGTCTCCCCCACCATCTTTCTGGGATTTGCTCTGCAATCATGGAATTCCATGAACATACCCTCACGTGCTCTCTTTTGCATAGCTGCATTCACACAAGTGTTTGCAATGGGCACCAGCTCATCTCTTCTAAAATGACCTCCACTCATTTCAACAAAAATTCTGATGTCTGTCTCTTTGTCCACGTATGCATCCATCTGTCCCAAAATGGAGCTCAGCTGTCAATCTATCCATCTGACCATGGATGGATAGCCATGTTCATCCCAAAGTAGTCCCATCCATCCATCCATCCATCCATCCATCCATCCATCCATCCATCCACTCTTGCTTTCATGCCTTCTTCCCTTCAACTTCCATTGTTATCCCTCAGTTCTCTTCAAGATTCTTCCATGGTGGGGGTGAGGTGCAGATCTCTTCAGTGCAGAGATACTCCTGTGATGTCCCAGTGCTCATGAACAGGGATTTCTGAATCCCTGGGTTTGCTCTTGCTGTACATGGTGGGCTGGGGCTTCCACCTATGTGTGTAGCAACTGGGGAATCTTCACCAGATAGTGGCTGCCTGATGGTTTCTGTGGATCTCCCCTCTTACAGGAGACCCTTCTTTTCTGCAGCTCTCCAGAAATGTGGCGTCAGAGCTTTGGACTTCTAGGAAAATCCTACACCCATGAGAGTGAGCTGGGGACCAGATAGCTGAGGGACATTTGGGGGATGGGGGATGCTCCCAAAGGGGGACAAATAGGGAGAAGGATAGGTAGCCATAGGGGGAAATATCTGGCCTGGATCTTCCTAGAGTGAAGTAAAGATGGGGATGGTCAAGAGCTCTACAGGAAGAGGGTGGGGAACAGAGGTATGGGGAAAAAGTGAAGTTGGGGGGGGCGGCAGATACTCTTCTATGGCAGGCTCACGCTAGACGCTCAGTAACATTGGTCATCCAGTCTTGGTTTCCAGGAGGGGAACAGCCACATACCTGAAGCAGCCCCCGTCACCTCCTTGTGTCGTTCATGTGGGCTGATGGACAGATTGCATCTCTCCCAACAGCAACAGGATCCTTTTTGCTGGGGAAGAGTCTCCACATACCCCTGTACTCAGTGCGTCTGTGTAGTGCTGTGGTGGATGTTGCTATCCAGGATGGTGTTGCTGATGTGACCTCCGAACTCATCTACCAGAACCAGAGTCCGACCTCCACAGAAGTCCTCTTTGTCTTCCCCCTGGGCCCCCACATGGCTATCTACTTCTTCCAGGCCCACAGTGAGGATGCCAAGGTCGAGGCCCTGCTGCGGGATGAGGTACCAGCATCCAGGGATGAACGGGTGAACCACCCCAGGGGCAGGGGATGAGCAGCCCGTGGCCTGCCTGGTGACCAGCTTTCTGTCCCTCCCCTTCCAACCCAGGTTCAGCAGGTGCACAAGCCTATAGGGGGCTGGGAGAACCTGGAATACCTTCAGGATCAGTCTGAGTATCCAGGCGAGGTGTTTGCCTGCTTCCTGGGCACCCTGTCCCCTGGCACGGAGGTAGTTGTGACCTTGTGCTTTGTCCAAGAGCTGTCACGGAGAGCAGATGGAGCAGCCTGTTTTGTACTGCCACCCACACTGCATCCTCACATGAAACACTATGGTGAGTGACCCCTCAAGGAACCTGCCCTCCCAGTCACACGCCCCACAGCAGGGCCACAGACCCCCCCATGTACTTTATGAACGGACCCGATGCAACTTCCCTTTTCACGCACAAGTGGACTCACAATTTTCCCCCATGCAGCCTCTAGGCAGATCCATGGACCCTTCCTTGTACCCCACGAGGGGATCCACACCTCCCACACATATTTCCCATAAACGGCCTCATGGACACCTCCACATGCTCGACTGACACCCCCCAATTCAAATCATAGAATGGGCTGGCTTGGAAGGGACCCTAAGGTTCATCCAATGGCAGGGACATCTTCTCTCCGTGTACCCTTCATATGGGTGCCCAATCCTGTCCCCTCCCACCCCTGCAGGGAGAGACTTTGCCCTTCCCAGTACCATGTTTCTCCTCACAGTCTGCAACTGTGGCACTGACAAGCTGCCCTACAGCCTGCTGCTCACCGCTAGCCTGCATTCACCCCATGGAGTGACCGATGTCCAGGCCAACTTCTCCCTCACCCATCTGATCTACACTGCCCAGGACCACAGCACCGCACAGGTACGTCCTCCTGAGTGCCAAGATCCTGGGGGAGCTGGGGGTGGGTGTCATCACTGAGAACAGGACATGCACTGGGATTAGTGCCTGTGCTCCTGGCCAAATGCTGCGTCTGGTTCCCTCCTCCCGTGGATGACCTTCTCCAGGTCTCACTGGCTGGCACCCCCCCAGACCATGATTTGGAGCTGCTGGTGTATTTTGGAGACCCCACTGCAGTCAGTGTCATGGTGGAGAAGGGAGACCCTGGGGCCCCTCCAGGTGAGTGCAGCTGGGGAGGGACCATGAGGGCACCTCTGGGTTGCAGGAGACACTGGGGCACTGGGAGACACTTGGGATTCTATGGGGTGAGATATCACTGGACACTGGGATGGGAACGGGAGGCATGGAGAGGACATAGTTTGGGTCCTGAGACTCCAGGGTGGGTGTTGGTGATGCTGTGGTGAGGTATCAGGTACAGCAGGAGGCGTATGGTGAGCTCTGTGTTAGGGCTCACTGGGGAGCTGTACTGGAGGCACTGGGTTGGAAAACACGGGGCACTGGGCTGTGCCACTGGTGGACAGTACAGGAAGGTATTGAGGTATCAGTGTGGGGCATCACGGGCCCTGGGATGGTGCAAGCTGAAAGCACAATGAGAATCAGAGCCAGGATGAGGAAGGGGTTTCCTATCTGGCCTTCATCCCACCCCATACCTCCTCCAGGCTCCCTGCTTGGTGACCCCGTGATGTTGGTGACGCTGGCACCCAGCATCCCTGAGGCAGTGCCTGGGCAGCGCCAGTCTGGAGAGTTCATCTTCCTCCTGGATGCCACTTTCCTTGAGCATGCACAGGTACCCCTGCAGAGCAGGGACAGGATGGGCTGAAGGGACAGGTTGATGGGAAGTGGGCCAGGGCAGGTATTTACAGAGAGACAGAGATGTGAGCTGTGTGGGGGGAGCTGGTGGGGCCTGAAATGGTCCTGAAAGACCTCAGGTGCTCAGGGGAGTTCAGGGCACTGGCTCAGGTCATCCAGGGGAGTCCAGAGGATTTAGGAGGACCAAACTATAGGCAAAGGCACCTGTACCCCCCACCAAGACCTCCCAACCCTTGCCTGCTGTGTCTTTCCACAGGATTCCCTGCTCTTCCTTCTCAAAAGCCTGCCCCTGGGCTGCTACTTCAACATCTACTGCTATGGAGAAACCTCTGTGGGCATCTTCCCGTGAGTAAACATGGGGCAGGCCAGGTGCTATGGGGCTGGATTGGGTGCTGGTGGGTAGGGTTGGATACTGTGGGGCACGACTGTGTGCTGTGGAGCTGTGATGGGTCCTGTTGGGCAGGGTTAGATGCTGGAGGGCAGGTGTGCATGCTCTGAAGTCAGCTGGTTGGTATGGGGCACGGTTGGGTGCTGGAGGGCACGACTGGGTACTGCAGGGCAGGGCTGGATTCTGGGTACTGGATCTTTGTGGCATCATGTGATAGCACCTCTTGAGGTTCTGTTGAGTGGAATCTTGTAGGAATTATGAAGCCAACGTCTCCTCGAGACTGCTATGGGGCAGGGTCTTCAAGAGGACCCTAGGGCGTAGCTGTCAGAAGTGCTCTGAGGCACAGAGCGCTGTGTTCTCCACACATGCTGTGACCCTGCAGGCAAAGTGTTGAATATACTCAGGACAACCTGACCGAGGCCATGCAGCGCGTCTCCTCGACCAGCTCCAGTCTGGGTGGCACCAATCTGCTGGGAACCCTCCGCTCAATCTACAAAACTCCCCGCCCCCGCGGGCACATGCGCCAGGTCTGGGTGCAGGGGCATGGAGGGGTGGAGGGACAGGTTTCCCAGGAGGAGAGAGAGGACACAGTGCTGTGGGTGGAAGGAGCTACCCAAAGCACATGCTGCTCACAAGGGAACAAGAAGGATACTGGGGGAGTGGGGGGAAATGGAGATGTGGGTCTGTATCTCTGGGGGTTTCTGTCTCTGAGCGGGTACCTCTCCCCGGGGTGGTCTCTCTATGGAGGATCTCTCTCCTGGGACCCTCAAGCCATTTCAGGGGCCTGGTCTCCCCATTCTGGGGTCCCTGTGCAGGGCCACACCACTCATGTCCCCTGTCTCCCAGCTCTTCATCTTCATGGCCGGGCCACTCCCTGACAAGGAAGCCATTGCAGCTGAGGTCTGCCGCCACTGGAACAGCCACCGGTAATGGGGACTCTGCCCCCAGTCCTCCAGTCACCCTTTGGTTGTCCAGTCACTTCCATCCCTGTTCACCAGCGCCAGTCCCAGCTCTTGGCTCTCTCTGCCAGCTCCCTGTGTAACCCCAGCTCCAACCCCAGTACCCCATGCCCTGCTTTTCCTCCTGCTCTCTTGTCCTACACCCCAGGTTTGTTCCCTCAGCTTTAACTCCAGCTTGTGTTCTCCAGCTCTTTCCCAGCATCCTTGCACCCACCTCTGGCTCTCATTTCTGACACTTTTCCCTGCTTCCCCCATAGGTGTTTCTGCTTCTCCTTCTCTATGGACACCGCTGCCCTGGCTATAACCCTGGCCAGTGAGACAGGAGGTGAAGCTGCCTACGTCTCCTCTGACAACAGTATGACAGCTGAGGTAGGAACCCAGGAGCCCTGGCAGGTGCCCCTCTATTCCACAGGCACACTGAATTCCAAGTACTCCAGCACCTGGGCTGCTCACACACCCAGCAGCCCAGACCCAGCTGCCTCAAGAACCCCGGCACTCGAACTTCCCCTGACTCTACCCCACCGCCCCACCCCACTGAGGTGCCCGGGCTTCTGCCCCCCTATAACCCCCCTGGCTGTGCCCCAGGAACCCAGCTGGCACAGGCTGTCCCACACATTCCACTGTCCCCCTGGGAACCCCAACACCAGGGGCCATGGGCTGAGCTCTGGTGGAGCTGCGAACTGTGATGTCCTGCCCTCTGTCTCCAGGTGCTGAAGTGCCTCAAGCAGGCCCTCAAGCCAGCAGCTGAGGGAATTTCTCTGAGCTGGACCCTGCCCCATGGCCTGGAGGTTGAGGTGCTGGGGGACACCCCCCAGTCCATCTTTCAGGGTCAACACATACTCCTCTACGCCCAGATCCATGGACAGGCACAGGTGAGAGCTGGGACTACAGACACCCACATTTACCTCCCAAGATCCTCCCAGTAACCACCAGTAACCTTCCAGTAACTTCCCCTTATCCCTCAGTAACCATCTTGTGTCCCCAGTAACCTGCAGTAGCTTCCCATATCTTCCCAGGATACGACGTTGGCCAAGGGGGTCCTGACCCTACGGTACAGCCTGGATGGCCAGGATGTCACTCACACGACTGAATTCCCACTGAGCCCACACGGAGGTGGCCGATGAGAGCCTGTCCTAAGGGCAGGTGCTTGCATCCCCCCCAGTGCCAACCTGGACTCCAGCTGAGAGGGGGCCCAGACAGCTCTTTCATTCCCACCTTCCACACACAACCCCAAACTGGCAGAGAACCCAGGTGTCCAAGCATGCTCTCCTTCCCTGCTTTGACCCTACAGGGGTAGGAGCCAGGAACCTGGACTCCACTTCCCTCCAGACAGATGAGGACCAGGTTTTCCCTCTGCCCACCCTCACCCTTGAAGGGAGAGGACCCAAGCATCCAGGCTCTCTCTGTCCACCTTTCCCCAGCATGGAGATAAGCCAGGTGGTCAGGCCTCACCCCACTCTGTCCCCAGGCTGGCTGGCCATCGTCTGGCCATGAGATGCTTGCTGAAGAAGTTGTTGCTAGAGGCTGCGAGTGGGTCTGGGGATGAGCCAAGGCATCGTGCAGTTGAGATCAGCCTCACCTCAGGGATCATCTGTCCCCTCACCAGCTATGTCGGGGTTCGCACATCACGGAGGGGCAACTGGGACCAAGGTAAGGAAAGGCATTTGCAGGGAAGAGCTGGTGGGGCAGCTCCATGGGGTGTTCTCATTCCTCGGGAGCTGGAACCCCAGCTGCAGGGCACCCCCAGTCTCATGGGGTAGGCCCCACCACCATCAGGTGCTTCTTTCCCATGTGCTTAATTCAGCCCTTTCCCTCTTTGCCCTCAAAGGGCCCCTGGCACTGTTGCCACCGCGCCAGTCACTCATCCCCTGCCAGATCCTTGAGCTTCGTGGCTCTAGGAAAAGCTCTTCCTGTTTTCCTGTGACCACCTGGGTCCCACCTGGCTGGCTGACAGCAGTATGTGCATCATGGATTGCCCTCCGTCAACTCACCCAGGACATTGCTGCCCTGCCCCAACGGGGGGCTTGCCCAAAAGGTAGGGGACCTGGGCCCCGATGGGAGAGGTAGAGATAACCTCATGTCTTACAGGAGGGTTGTGGGGCCAGGTCTTGCCCATAGTGTGGAAATCAACAAATTTTGCCTTTAACCTTTCCCTTAGTTACCCTTAAACCTGCAAGTCCTTCAGCAAATATGTGACCCAGCTCGGGGACACAAAGGGAGGGGACAGTGGCTAGATCGTTATGTGCTGGATCACATGCAGATAAAATGTGTTGGGGGACTATCAAGAGAGGTCTTGAGATATGGCTGTGCAGGAATGGCAAGAGAAGAGGCAATGGTTAGGGTTGGGGATGAGTTAGGGGTGTCCAGAAAGGGCTGTGGATGGGACTGCTTTGGGGACGTGCAGGAAGGGGCTTAGGCTGCAGGCAGCTGCCCACAGAAGAGCAGAGATGATGTTCTGGGCATTGCACAGGACAGTAGGGAAGGGTCAGCTTCCTGTGATTCTCCCAACCCTGCTATTCACATCTTCTCCCACAGCATGTAAACCACCACCACCACCAATTTCTTTTCTCAAATATGTGAATACCATGGATTTTGTTTTGGGCTCTTCAATTTCTGGGCCTTGGATCACCAAAGCCATTGCTGAGTGCCAGGAGCTGGTGGCACTGCAGAATGTGGATGGCTCCTGGGCCCTCAGCTCAGGCTTGGCCTCTGTGCTGGAAGTCGATGAGGCTGAAATCAAGGGAAAGATGCCTGGTGAGGTAAGGGAAGGACCTATTATGGTGGCAGAGTGTCATTTATGGGGCAGTGGGAACCCCTTGGCTGGTGACAACCCTGGCATCCCAAGGGCAGCCAGAGGAATGAAGGGATCAGAAACCAGCAGCCCCAAAAGAAGTGGGGGGAAGCAATGAGGAGGCAGGGGGGATGCTCAGCACTGCATGCTGCTCTGAGTCATTGTTCTCCTGCAGGTCATGGAGCCAAGCATCTGGGCCACAGTGCTGGCTGTGACCTGGCTGCACAGAAATGACAAGTGTTACCAAGGCCTCGGTGAGCTGCTGGAGGCCAAGGCTGTGACCTGGCTGTGCAGCCAAGCTGGTGAGTCTTGAGGGTCCTTTTCCTGCTGATCCCCACAGCACAGTCCCCTCCCTCCTCTCTCCAGTGGGACCTGCCTCACTCCTTAGCAGGACCACAATTTCCTGGGGCAGGTGAAGGAGTCCTACATCCCCTTTCTCCTTTCCATCCCCACACTCTCCCTCCTGCCTGACTCCCCCATTGCCCCTGACTTCTCTAGTGCCACTGTCTCTCCCTGACTGCAGTGTCCCAGCTGGACAAGTGCCTGGAGGCAGCCAACACTCTCCTTGGGAGCAGCGTGAAGCCAAGTGTCTTCAGGCTATGAGCTCAGCACATGCCTTGTGCTACAGACTGGCCACACCTGCAGAGCTAAAGAAGACAGAAAGTACAGCCTAAATTCACCCACTGTGCTGGGATACCACTGGTGCTACCACCTGGGCTTCTACATTACAGATGAATTCTCACTGCTTGTACTACTCTTCTACTGGTTGGGTTGAACATGTATCATGCTGAACTCCTCAGGTTTGGGTGGAGGTGGGAGTGGGAAGGAAGCATCACTTTCCCCAGTGGCTGCTCTTCCTGCATTCAGCTTTGGCCTCCACAAAGATGGCCCTTCGGGGCATGGTTTAGTGGTGCACTTGGCAGTGTGAAGTTAACGGTCAGACTCTGTGATCTTAAGGGTCTTTTCCAACCTAAATGATTCTACAATTCTATAGTTTCTTTCTTCACAGAGAGTGCCATGCACACTACTAGAGATGATTGTTTAGCGGTGTCCACAGCGGGCACAATAGTGGTGGCTCCCAATGAAGGACTCCTGCTGCACCTCACTTGCTGCCCTCTTTGTTTTAACCCAAAAGACCAGGCTGTGTCAGGAACTCAGATAGCTCCATTGCCACGTAAACCAATTCTTTTGCTAGCAAAACTTCCATCTGTATCAGACCCAGCCCATCAGAATGTCCAAGAGAATTCACGTGGGGTGAGATTGACTTTGAAAACTATCAGCATGTTAGAGGTAGAGGAGCTGCAGGAGCTTTTGATTAGCAAACCTGTCACGCAATGTTCTCCCCCTGAGTTCATGGGTCTCATTCCATGTTGGCAAAGCCTCTGACTCATTTCCCAATAAACAGTGAATCTTCTGTAAGCCAAAAGGTGTGACTCAGCCTTTATTTCAGTTGGGCCTATGATCCTTCCAGGGGCCATCTATGAGTCCCCAGGAGGGGCATGAAAGGACGTCACTTCCCAGAGAGCTGTGTGCTCTTAACACACTAAAACAGGTGCTGCCATTGCTCTTGGAAGATCACAGACCTGTTCTTGGTTAGCAAGACAAGAGCTGAGGACTTGGCAGGCTTTGTTTAGACTACTTTTGACTTGAATTTATTTCAGCTTGATCTTACCCATGGTGGCTGTAGCAACACTGCCCAGCAGATAGATGGCTGACATCTAACTTAGCCCAGCTGCAACAGAAGAGTTGTCAGGTGATTGATGTCCATCTTGGTTTTAGCTTTAACTTTTTTAACTCAATTGGAGAGAGCGTGAGACTCTGAAAACAAATGCTGTTCTCCCTTTGAGCTTCACCTCTGCTGTCTGGAGCAGACAGACCACAAATGTCTGTGTGCACTGGCAACCCCCTTCTGCCCTGGAGATCAACAGAAAATCAGAGGAGTCACCTTCCCCAGAGATGCAAATGGGACACGGAATGCGCCCTCCCACACTCCCTGGGGTGCACAAGGAGCAAAGAAGGGCATTGGGGATCTCACATTTTGGACAGGTGAATCATGACTAGGAGCAAATCCTGGTAGCTCAGCTTACTTCAGCCACCGACAGGGCAAGGGTTTGGTTTCTTCCCTCCTAGAAACTCCCAAGGGTGACTCATCTGATCAAACTTTGTTGGTCTCCATGGCCTGGAGGGAATACCAGACTCCACTTCTTTCTCCCTGTTGACCTTTGGCAGAGGCTGAAAAGGCAACCTCAGTCAGCCATGGCTGCCTAATTCTGAAGGAGTCAAGTGCATTATTGTCTTCTGCAGGATGTGAGCTTAATCCCCTTTCCAGAGTCTCACCAGGCTCTGATGCATCAGTTTGGAAAAGCCTGTGCTTGTTGCCCTACCCCTGTTTCTCTTTTTCTCAGAGCAAACTGAGAGCTTTGGAGGTCTGGGGATGGACAGCCATTGCCTGAGGTGTCAAAACAGTTTCCACCAGCTCAGAGCTCTCATTCCCCACAGAGATACACTTAGGCACTGCTCCCTCCCTGAAATCCCAAGGGAGACACCCTCCACCATATTGGTGATTTCCAGAACACCAGGAAATAGCATTCAGGTGCTACAGGCCAAGAGCTCCACCTATGGAAGGAAAAGCGAAAAAGCTGAACTTTCTCTTGGCCTTGCTGTGAGATAAGAGTGTTCAGACAGAATAAGGAGGGAAGCGATATGGGTCAGGACAGGTGACACCCAGACCTGAGCCTTCGTTCCCACGCACCACCACACAGGAAAGGTCCTCACTTGATGCTGAAGATTAGAGGAAAGTGCCATGTTTGCTGAGGCACATCTGGGCTGCTCTGATTCAGCCAGGGGGTCTTCACCCAGTGAAAACAAGAGGCAAAAATGTGTGGTTAAGTTCTGCCCTTTCCTGGGTGTCTTTCTCCTGCTTATTCCTTCTGAAACTCTCACGAGCACAGTTATGGGTGTTGAGTTACAGCTCTGCTGTTAGTATTGGACCCAGCCCCGAGACACTTACACACCTCAGCTGAGATGCTGGAGGAGCTTCCGAAGAGGTCAAGGGGGCCAATACTTCTCATTTCATCTCTCACTGGGCTGTTCCAACTAAGCTGGGGAAGGGCCTGGAGCACAAGTCTTATAAGGAGCGGCTGAGGGAGCTGGGATTGTTTAGTCTGGAGAAGAGGAGGCTCAGGGGAGACTTTATTGCTCTCTACAACTACCTGAAAGGGAGCTGGAGTGAGGGGGTGGCCAGTCTCTTCTCCCAGTTGACAAACAATAGAACAAGAGGAAATGGCTTCAGTTTACACCAGGAGAAGTTCGGGCTGGATATTAGGAAAAAATTTTTACGGAAAGAGTGGTCAGGCATTGGAACAGGCTGCCCAGGGAAGTGGTAGAGTCACCATCTCTGGAGGTCTTCAAAAAACATTTGGATGTGGCCCTTGGGGACATAGTTCATTGGTGGACTTGGCAGTCCTGGGTTGATGGTTGGGCTTGGTAATCTTGAAGGTCTTTTCCAACCAGAGTGATTCTATGATTCTGTGATAAAACACTCCCCCTCTCTTTGCAACCTAGGTGTTCATCTCATTCTAGGTTTTTAACACTTAACTCTCATCAATTTGCCCAAGAAGTTTGGAAACTTTCTTCACAGTGTTCAGTGGAGGGATCTCTCATAATTCCACCTGTCATCAGCATCTCCAGGCACACTGCATCCCAGCCTGGGAGAAAGGTGTACTAGAGTTTGGGTGCACCACCTTCTTGAGCAGCCTATGCATCCCAGAATTTCTATGGACCACCTAGGTGCTTTCCTTCAGCTCCCTGTAAAGGCTCGAAAGTCATGGGGAGGAAATCAGCATGGACATCATGGCGTTTACCCACAATGTTGGGAAAACCCCAGGATGAAGTCTTGGCAGAGGATGCTGTTCCTCAAGCACGGACTTTCCCTGAGCACGCACTCAGGCTCGTAACGGGGTATTTACCACAAGCGTGCGCTAGATGATGCTCCTTCCTCACTTCACCCTCTGTTCACTCAGCCTCTTACTGGCAACACTGAGCACAGAGACCCAAAATCACAGCTGAAAGCTCAGGGGCACTCAATACCTGCAGTGCCAATTCTTCTACCGACAAGAGAAAGGGCATCTGGTATGATTGTGACGTCAGTTGTGCATTTTCCTCCGTTACTGGGGAGGAAAGTGTAAAGCAGTATTAGCCAGGGAGTAAAGAATCTGTAAGAAGTACACGTGTAGAGATCTGTAATCCCTTACATAGACTGTCCATGGGGTTATGACCATCACAGCAAGAGCAGGTGCATTTCTGTCAGTATGTTGGAATTTGCCAGTGTTTACAATATCGCTGTGGTGTGATCAATGGACAACTGGCAGTGGACACCTATCAAAACCAGCCACAGCGTCACGGTCACTGTCAGCAGTGCAGTGACATGGTTATGCAGGCACTTTCAGATGCCTCAGGACAAGCACTTTCAGATCCCTGAGAGCTACCAACCCACTGAGGTCCACGAGACCTGCGTACTTGACCCTGAGTCCACACTCAGGGCACAGCGGTTTCAAGATCATCCCACCCATCTGGTGAGGTGGCCTGGAGAAGACCTTTGCCTCCTATTCTGCACTAGGAGGTGCTGGTTTGCTATGATCCCAGTAAGAAAAGCACTCAGAGCCTGTAAACTATCATTTAAAATGGTATTTATTAAAGCTAACTCTATAAAGATCATTTTATGTGCCTTCAGATGCTGGGAATGGCCCGGCATGGCAGGGCACAGCCTGGCACAGCCCAGCACCGGGCTGAGCGTCCCCAGGTGAACTGTTACGTGGACCACTTACTCCTCAATTTGCAATGGTCTCTGATGAGGACTGCTACAGGTCCACCACAGTTTATTGGGTGGTGGGGTCTTCGTTGATGATGTTCCTACTAATCTCATCCCACGACCTTTGCTCTGGCCTTTTGTCGGGGTCTATGGTAAATGTTGAGTCTCTGTTGGTGCTTTTGAGGGCTGTCCCTCTGCCGAGGGCTGACTCTGTTCAGAGCTGTGACCTTTCTCCTGTGTAAAGAAGAAAAATGCTCCCCTCCTTTGCACATGTGTATGTGCAGGTATCTCCTCCATTCCTGCACATCTGGGCAGTTATGTACACAAAATACATTCCTGGCTCTTCCTGCCTGCTCCTCAGCTATATTGTCTGCTCATGATAACCTACCAACCTCCACTTTTCCCTGTGAAAATACCTTCATTATTGTTTTTCTCTTAGCAGTTAAGGAATGTATTTTTTAAACTCCCAATGGAAGCTTTCAACTCGGGTGTCAAACAAATTTCAGAGCATTTTCAGAGCCCGACACCCATTGGGATCAAGTGGATTTGTTCCTTCCTTGCCAAAGGGCTCCTTTGTGAGAGTTCAGGTGACAGAGAGAGGTGTGTGAGACAGAGCACTTCGTTTGTGATAATAACAGCCTAAAGTTGGCTGAGTGAATCCAGGAACGAAGCTGCCATTCTGGTATGGCCGTGTACTTCAGAAAGAGTTCCCACAACAGACAGGTTTGGGTATCCTGCTCCCACAAGCCATTTGCACTTACTCTGCTGTCTTACCAGCAGTTGTTAACAAAGTCATCTTACCCAGAGGAGGCTGTATAGACTGCTCACTAACTTTAATCATCATTACCACCCAAAATGAAAAGAATACAGATCCTTATATTCATTGAATCCATAGAGCTGACAGACTCTGCAACAGGCATCACATCAGCTCTGTCTCAGAATTTGGACTCTCTTCATGACTCTTTACAAGATTTTATTTTTTGTTGCCAGTTAAGATACTCTGGTTTTCCATGTTGATTTATCAATTAGGCTGCTGTTTAAAGTTCTGTAGACCCTTTATGCCTTTTAAGTAAGCCCTTTTTTCCCTAAAGATTTCATGTTGGAAGAGCTGATTTAATTGCTCCTTCCCAGCTAATAATCTTTGCACAGTAATGGGCTTTATTAAATGCCTGTGAACGTGCAATGGAGCTGCCTGAGTATCTTCCCTCAGTCTGGAGCCACTCAGTTTGCTTAACAACAGCACATAGGTTTAATTATATTCTGAGTATAGACATTGCTGGCAGATATTTATCTCCATTCCCTCCTCAGAATATATTTGTTATTTGGGATGATGATTTTAACATTAATGGCTCATTCACAAACATATTCTTTCCACTTTTGAGTTTTCACTGTTCAGAGAGCCATCAGTGACTGCTGAATGCAATCCAGGCCCTAAAGAGACTGAGACGTGAGTATTAGACTCTAACTATTTTAGGATGAGAAAAAGGAAATACTTGAGAAAAATCTGTTCTCCAAGAAATTCAGACTGTTTACATGTATGTGTAATTAGATTGCATGATGGGAATGAGGGTGAATACAGGCACAATGTGTTGACAATCCTGTACTAGTAAGGTATTCCTCTCCTAAAGCAGGGAGGGGCAGAAACTTGAATGATTTTTAAAATGTACTTGGCAAGGGAAGATCATTTCTACTGCCAGATCAACTTAATGTTTATTTTGATAAGTACAAATGAAAGGACAGCCCCAACATTCGTACTTCTTTTTTCAGTAAAACTAAATGCAGGAGCAATTGGTAGGTTTAAGATGTGACTCATGATCGCTCCTTCCTTTGGAATCGCTTGACAACAACCTGTGAGGATGAAAAAGACCAAGGTAACAAAAAAACTGGTGACATAAATCTTCACAAAGCAGAGATTTAAAATATTTTCTGCATAGTCTAATTTTTAGTATGAAATAATTCCTTGGAAAGAGAGTGAATTCCTACTTAAAGTTACAGCCAGGACAGACTAACAAAGGCTTTTTGTATACAAATGATGATATACTTTTGATCTCTGTTTAAACAACAACATTTTGGGATAACTATTCCCATCTAGCTACCCTGTGTTCTGCTATGGACAACAGATGGAAAATTGCCCATGTTAAAGGGTGGTTTATGTTGCCTACATCCAGACAGGGTAAATCACTTTGTGGTACTCTGGAGAGTCTAAATTAATTTTGACTAGATATCCACCTTTTAGAGGACATAATTCAGGGTAATGGCTCCTGTAGAAATGTAATTGGTCTGAGGAACATTACCAGTATATACCACTGTATATCATAAATTCTTCAGTCTTAGACTCATAGAATCAAGGTTGGAAGAGACCTTCAAGATCCTCCAGTCCAATCACCTACCTGCATCACCACTAAACCATATCACTCAGTGCCACATCCAGGTGCATCTTGAACATTTCCAGGGATTGTGACTCCACCACCTCCCTGAGCAACCGATTCCAATCCCTATTCTTATTCTTTTTGTAGGGTCTTCTATTGTAAGAGAGATTGCTTCTTCAGCTGGAAAAGTAACTGAGAAATTAAATAGTAAGACTATTGTACGGATCTGACACATCCTTGATTTTTTAAAATAAATGTTAAAATCAACAGAATGCTTCCTACATTACACATAGATGTATGTATGCAGGTGTGTATAAATATATGCACATACACATGTATATCTATATATTTCCTCTTTCCTATTTGGTAGCTGGCACCAAGTCCACTCATGCCGGTCACCCCAGTAGCTGGCATTTAGTCTGTGCAGCACACGTACACAAGGACAGAGTGACAGCATCCAGAGAGAGAGTTAAGAAAGTATTTAATAAGAAGACAGGACGGACTGTGGTGATCAGGCACAGGG
>VZRW01000106.1:0-23840 GCA_013398125.1 Aegotheles bennettii
TCTATGATTTTATGATTTTATGAGATAGGCAGAGCAAAGCTCTATGGCTTAAAAGGTGACTGAAGATATTCTTAATTTAGGCAATGTTTGTTCTTTGTGAGGGATTTACAGAGACGATACATAAAACTAAATGTAGTCCTTAAGAAAAGAACTAGAAGAGAGTTGAAGAATTTTAACTACTGAGTTTGACCTCAGCTTCCAGGGTTTTCAATAAAAGATTATGTAAACCAGTGAGTCTGCTCATTTTCTCTGACAGGTCAGCTGGATGGTGTTGGGTAATGTAGAGAATTCAAAAGAATAGAAGAGGAAAGTTTAGGTGACAAATACCAAGTTTCCCAAAGTTTGGAGTGCCTATTTTGGAGAAAAACTCTATTATGATGCTGATCCCAGCTAAGAAGCATTCTCCTCTGTCACATCCACCATCCTTTCTGAAAGTCTGTCTTGCCTTTCTCCTCTCTCCATCTGTGCTGGAAATTGCTGCTTCCCAAATTACAGTATTTTCATTCATCAATAGAATTCTCTTAAGTTAAATTTTAGTATGTTCTCAGATAAGAGTTACACCATAACTTACTGTACCCATCTGCCTGTTTTTATTTTTTATTTTATTTCTTTTTTTCTGAAATGTTCTTCTTATAGCTCAATATTAAGAATGTTGCATCAAAATATAATGTGAATATAATCTTAAAAATATGCCTTTGCATCATCAGATAAGCTGCTAAGTGAAAATGCATGTTGTCAGGCAAATTATGAATTTATCGTGGCAGTAGTAGGAAGGGATGATGTTTTCTTTAATGATTCATGTATTGTATTTGCTATCTATTTTATCAGCTTTAACAATAACATCAGTTTTTCAGTTTTAAGCAGGACAAGTTTCAATTTACAGAATGACACCATGTAGTATTATCAGATCTTTTTAATTAGAGGCTGGGATCTTAGCTAATTAATAGAAAACTGACACCAGGATTACATTAATTATGTATTCAGGAGAATCCAGATGATCAGTTCAGACAGCTTTTTATCTAATGGTTACACTCAGTCAATAGCTACTAAATATGTAAAGCATTAAGCTGATCAATCAAGTCTGTGTATTTCAGCATACTCTTCTTCTTGTGAGAGTCAAGTAAGTTCTAGTGTTTGTGTCAGAGGAAGACATACATACAACTGGCTCTTATTAAAGATCCCCAAAATTGTTAAACTGAGGCAAAAATGGGGTTGAGTGTGTTTCCTTTTTTTTTCCTGCCTGGAAAACACTTCAAAGAGCTAGAAGAAAAAAGAAGGAAAGAAGAAGATATATGAAATGACAGAAAACAAGTCTCAAGAAGTATAGAAATCCTATTTTGGAGAAAAACTCTGTCTCATTATAATCCTAGCTAACAAGCATTCTTCTTTTTCATACCGTCCATCCTCTTCATTTTCCATCTGTGTTAGAAACCGCTGGTACCTAGAACTCTGAGTTGTCATGTAGGTATGAAAAGTAAAAAATTATCATCTAGAAAATCTGTATTTGTTAGTCAATGATCCAGGGGCACCACTGTACTCTTGGGGTTCGACTGAGAAGTCCCCAGAGTGTCAGCAGTTCTGTTTCTACCTCTCTGAGCTCTGAGCTTGCTGCACAATACCTGAGGCTTTCCATGGTGCCCAAATTAGAATGATGGAAAGGCC
Source organism: Aegotheles bennettii (assembly GCA_013398125.1). Taxonomy (NCBI): domain Eukaryota; kingdom Metazoa; phylum Chordata; class Aves; order Caprimulgiformes; family Aegothelidae; genus Aegotheles; species Aegotheles bennettii. The sequence goes on from VZRW01000106.1 coordinate 1,663, forward strand.
CTTGGCGTATTTTAGTATGATGCAGAACATTAAGGTAGTGTTGTTTCTCTTTCAAATTTTAAGGAGTTCCCAACAGCGCTGTTTGTTTCAGCTCTGGGGAAAGAAAAGGAGGATAGTGGGTTTAGAAAAGATTGACTGCATAAAATACCAGCAAAAGTCAATACGAGTGCCAGTGTGATCTGCTGTATAAATTACTACAGACTCTCACTCTGGGGCAGTGGCTGCTGGTGACAATCATGGCAGTGCTCTCTTTCTAAGGCCAGAATTTCAAAATTAGCACAACTATGCAAATTTGCAGTACATGATAATCTACCCTGGTGTCTGTAATGACTTAAACCGCTTTTGTCATTTGCTTTGGTGGCTAGTGACTAATCAGAAAGGAGGAGTAGCGTGAATGCTGAATTCATAGGCTTTTTTCCTCAGCCATTTGTCCTGTGACAGTCTGGTGAAACTTGCTCCAGACACTGTCTAAGGCATAGACTGAAGAGACAAGTGCCACCTGCTCCCCATGAAGAAGCACGATCTGGTACTACAGTAGTCCATGAATAAGTAAACACTGCAAGAAAAGCTCTTACATAAACTTACTGTCTCTAATGAATTGTAAGTACAAATGAAATGTTTAAAACCTTTCGAGATGCTGATATTTTTTTAAAGCTTCACAGCCCAGTGTGTGTTATTGATTTCATACTTTGCTATACATTCACAGTTAATAACTCCTGACTCAACTACTAATGCTGAACAGGTGAAAAAAAAATGGACTTGCAATGATTCATTTTGGATAATTGAGAAATCTTTGCTGAGCTGGCCCTATTGTTTGAAAAACTATTCCCCAGATCTGGCATACATATACACAGAGATTTTATCAGTACTTTGCAACTCAGGTTCATCCTGGTGTCTGGTGTTTAAGCCTTGAACTTGGTCCTCTGTTTAGCTCACTGTGTGAAATTTTTCAAATTCCTCATTCAGTGTGCAACCAGTCCCCAGAGAGTGTCACAGCTGGGAGTCCTCAGCTGTAGAAGTACACAAAATCAGGAGCATGTTACAGAGTGCAGCTCTTCACCACCCAGTCACCAGGTCCGTTAACCCTACCTCCTCTCCAGCCCCAGATGTTTCAGTATGAATACCTTTTCACCAGCATTGTGCTCCCAGGCACTGGGACACTGGTGGGATCACATCAGCTCAGTTGGAGAAACTATTTGGTTTAACACACTTAAGCAGTTCTGTGCTTCCAGATAATGGTCTGGAGCCCAAAATTTGCAGCACCTAAGAGAAGTTTCAAACCCTGCCAGAGCCAGGCTGTTTTTGTGCGCATCCTTTCAGGTGTCTGAGCACTGCAGTCCCGACAAAGATGACCCTTCAGGTTACACAAGACAGTTGTGTGGCCCCTGCACCTGGCTGAATGCCATTGGCCAGGTCTGGAATCTGCTTGCTGGCTCTGCAATCAACCTGAGAGCAGGGCATGGAGGGAGAATGCTTGCATGGGCTCATTCTGTTCTAACAGTGCTGAGTAAGTGTGCTCAGAAACATCTGTCTGTCTGCATTTGTAACTTGAATGTTGTGAAATGAATTTTATTCAAACCCCTTTCTCTGAAATTTCTTCCATTCATACAGTGAGAAATACCTATGAAAGTTGTTGTTTCACTTTTAATGTGGCTAAGAGGAACTAGAATTGAGTATGCTGATGCTAAGTTAGGTATAAAATACATTTACAGTAAAGCACAGGAAAGCCAGTGTAGAGTATTTTATTGGTATCATCTTTTAATACTGTTTATCTTTTAATATTCTCAGACATATGGTAAGAAAAATTCAGAAGTTAAGAGTCATGATTATACATGAGGTATCTTTAAAGGCCAACTGCTAACTTCTAAATTAATGTTAGCTTCTAAACTAACTTTTATTCAAATTATCTGGCTGCTGCTATTTTTCCTGCAGATCTCTCCTCTCCTTATAAAGCTTGGTACACAAAGTATTTGTGGTAAAATCTTCATGTCCGCAATCATTTGAAAAAATATTGTAAACTGGAATTTGAGTACTTGACATTCCAGATTTTTAATTTTAAAAATATCTTTTGAACGTGCATAATTTTTTTTTATTTTTCAATCATACTCTAGCACGTAGACAAATTAACACTTTGAATAAATGAACAAAGTACTACAAGCATTAGACGGCTTCCTAGAGTCACTGAGGTGTTTTTTAGAAACTGATAAGTGGAATATTACTATGGCTATGTCTGTGCTGCTCCTCTGTGTAACTATAAAGGTGCAGAAGAAGTTAGAAAAATCAAGACTCAATAAAATATTACTTTAATTAAAAAAATCTTTGTGACAAAATTAGTTGTTCTCACTAATGCTGCAGCAACACCAGTTTCCTGGAGGTCAGATGAGTTCAATTATCTTTTCTAATTACATATGTCAAGCTTGGTACAGAAAGAATAAAAGCTGTTTGTTAAAGTTGTTAGACATCCACCTTTAGACTGCAGCCTCATATTGATTGTCTGCAGCTCAGAAATGTCCTAGAAATCTGCTTTGAAATGGGATCCAGAGCTTTCCTTGACTACTAGTGTGAACCATGACAGCGTGTAAATTTCTGAACTCTCTTCCTCTATTTTCTGCCTTGAAAACTGGACTTTGGTCTCTTCACACCAATGTTTTGAGTGATGTAGGAAGGGTCAGCACAAGTCTGGTATAACTGTTCAGTGTGGCAAGAGAGGGGAGAGCATAGGTCTAAGGGAAGCAGCGTGAGGCCAGACCCCTGCCAAGGACTGACAGAGACTGTCTTGGTGTACTTTGTCATTACTTTATTAAAGCATGCTGGCTGGCCGGACTAATTAGTTCTGTGCTTCGCTGATTGTAAGAGGAATGTGGTCCATCTCTCTGAAGCAGTAACTGGATTTATTGCCCCTTGCTTAACCTCAGACATGCAAATTTTTTCACTAATGTAACTGCACTTCTTAGAAGGGATATTTTTGGGCATGTTAATAACTATTTGTGGGTCTAGGCAGCTAAGATTTTTATTTTCTTTGACAAGGATAAGAGAATTTTTCTTGATATGTGCTGGCACCTTTTTGCTGACACTTCAAAATACAAGATCTTTTTGTTTGCTTTGACAAGAATTCAATAGACAGTTCATGTTAGGCATATACTAATCGTTCTCTAAACATCATCCTGACACATTCTTTCCTAATTTATTAAATATTGCAATACCACTGTTGGCAATAAACAAACCATGACATTTATGACCATCTTGTGCAAAGTATTTAATAAAGAGTCAGCAACCTTATCTACACAGTAACAATTAAGCACAACGAAATTCTAACACCATTGCTCATGAAACTCCAGAGCAATTGGTCAGGAATTGCTAGAGAATGTGGGACTTCCAGATCTTAAAATATTAATTTCTAGTGTAACTATCAAGGCTTTTTATGTTAAAATTGAAACTTATAAAACAGGTCATCTTATTCTAATAAAATTTAATTTTCTATTAATCCTACTAATTTATGTAATTTTAATGTACGTTGAAGGTTCTTCTTGTTGAGCCTAATCTTATTGCACACATTAACTATATGAACTATTTGATGGTGAAAAATTTTGATATAATCCATAGAACACAAAAGGTTCTTATACCTTCTGGATCTGTTGCTGCCTCTGCTGTCAAGGGTGACATCAAGACAAATGTTGCTAGTGGCCATGTGTTCAGGCCCTGTTTACATAGTCGTTCTGGAAGACATGCAATAAATTCAGTCATCAAATTTAGACAGTGGCAGAAGCACTTTCCAACAGCAACTTCAAGTAGGAAAATCTTTTTGTAGAGGTTTTTTCAGTTTTTCTATGGATTTGATGAGTTTTTTTCAAAATGTTTCAACATTCTCTGGGAAAACAATATGCATGTCTGAAACATTGCTTAATTTCAGGTCAAGATAGCCCATATTTCACAGTCAGTTGATCAGCTTCTCAGTTTTTGGAGGGTTCAGCCTGATATACTTAGTTATCTTTAAAATTTGAAGCATATGTGATCGTTAAACACTTTGCAAACATAATAATGGAGATTTTTAATTTCTAACAATAAAGACAAATTTCCTGAATAGTCTTACTTTTCATTATTATGCTCAAACTTTCCATATTTTCTTTTTTAGTCTTGCTTATTAAATATGCACTCTCAGCAAGACAGTCCCTCAGGTGATTTGCAATATCTGGTATCGCAATACATTAACAGAGTAGTTCAATTTGCAGAATATCTAATTATTGCCATAAAATCTCCCTCCCCCCCTTTTGGTAAGACAGAAAATTAAGAATATCTCCTGTAAAAGAAGTTGGATTTGAATACAAAACTATTAAATATTGCTATTTCCTAAAGAAGTCTGGTAAATGTTTTCTATTGTAATGACTGAACTAGCTAATAAATTGACTATTGGGTCAAATTGAGTATTTTCTACAAGCTGAGGAATATAACTGAGCATTTATGTTATGATTAAATTTAGTGTCATTTTAATAGGTAGTTAATCAGTTCTACTCTCAGGTATAACAAAAGAGAGTGTTCTTTGATTTATTAAATTGGATTTTTAGTCTTCTGTAGTGTGTTTGCAAATACTTTTGTTCACAGTTTATATATACATATGTCAAAAACATAGAAGAAGAATCTGACTATTATATTTTAATTAACCAGTAGAAAAAATAGAAAGATGTTTCTGAATAAACTTTGAGAAAACCCCATTTTGTCTGCACTGCTGTTTAAGTTCATAAAATGAAGTATACAAAGAATACTGACAGCAAGGTCTTTATTTTTAAAAGGAAAATTATTTATAGCCTTGAGAAATAAAGTGGTGTGAAACAGCAGTAGCTGTCTGCAGAAGTCGTATCTGATGTCAGTGAAATGGAGTATTTGACAGCTAAGAGACTTGCAGGTCTTTTGTCAGGGGTTAAATATTTGGGCCATTTGTCTATGGCACAATTCTCTCTTACAGCATACACAAGTCCATAATGAAATGAACCTTGGAAATTTGGACTAGATTGACCAACTGGCAGGGGTTGTTGTGGAATATTCTTCAGTGGAGGTCCTTTAAAAAAGCTTAGGATAACATTTTTTTAGAATGAGATAAATGATTTCCTGAAGATCCTTGAGCTCTTTACCTATTATTGAGTATTCAGATACAGTTACCATACCAAATTAATTTTTATAACTTACTGCTTGCAAATAGCAATGTGTCATACTTTCTTGGGGAAGGAGTGGGAAAGCTTGGTAATAGATTTGATAATGAGATCATTCTTAGCTTGGATTTGTAAAAATGGGCTTTAGTGTCTAAATTTAGGCATTTGCAAATGAGCACTAATTTTAAGCTCTTGTCCATTTTTATTGACTTGAGTTTTTCTATAGACTCTGACAGTTTGGTAACAGAGTAGTAGGCTTAAGTATTTTCTGAGAAAAAGTACTTTCAAAATTACTTACATTTCAGTTTCTTGTGTTTTATGCAGCAAATGAATGTACTTTTTTATCCAGCCGTAACTATCAGATGTATTTAAAGCAGCAATTTTGCACTGCTTTTTTTTTCCTTACATGAGTTAAGAACGTTAATCAAAATAATAATATATTCCTGGGCTGACTGAACACAAGACTGTAAATTTGCTAACACCAGCACAATGGAGGCAGGGAATGTGGGACAAGTCTGTCCTTTTTTAGCAGCAAAGCCCTCATAGCCGAACATGTGCAGCCAACAATAAGCTGCCAGCTCTAGAGCCAATGCCCATGCCCTAGCAAAACAGGTCTGGGGCTAGAGACCCTCTCTTCATGGTTATCAGATTTCTGTTGTATCTTGGGATTGCAAAATGAACTCGCAGCACACTTGCATTGTTATTAAGAGCTCAGAAAGTTTATCATGTGCAAACCTCAACTATGAAACTACACAATCCACACAATTCAGATTTGATTTCTCAGTAATCAAAGTTTCTGCCTCTTGTCTGGTGTATACAGAAAACTCAGAACCTGTTGTAAAATTCACTTGTGGACCCCTAGAAGGTGAGGGGAGAGAGGAGGAAGACCTACAGTTGTTCCATTTGATTTCTAGTCCAGGATTGGAGGCTAAGTTTGTGGGACTATGCTACTGATAAATGATACACAGCACTTCAAGAAGAAAAATTAAATGCTTTCAGAGCTCAATAAAACAAGCTTTCAGCTTGCTTCAGTTATGCTGCATCTGAATATGCAGGCAGATCCAAATTATTCCCATTTTGTTTTTTCTTGGAATAATTCATTAGACTACCAGAAAAGAGACTTCCAGCCTTTCATAAATATGAGAACACTGAAACCCCTTCAGGAGGTACATACAGGGGTACATACCCTTGCAGGGTACATACAGTTAGTGTGAGCAGAATATTTAGGCTTCTCTCACGCCAGTGATGAACTGGTTTTGTAGATACCAAGATCTCACTAACATTGTTACATTCAAACAAAGGCCTGCAAATGCTTGTGGAAGTGAAATATGCAGCAGAACTAATTTTCCAGTATAGAACTACATTTCTCCTCTAAGAGAGATTAGCACTAGAGAAGACTGTATAGTTACTTACTAGGTGAGAAATGGACAATTATATATTTCACAATTAGCCACTTCAGTATTCTGTGACATAACTGAATGCAGTGTCTGGCATTCCTCAACAAATGCAGGGAACATGTTTTTGACATATAATACACAGAAGGTACTGTAACACTCTTATTAGTGAAAAATGGGGCATATATTTGTTACTCTGCCCCAGTTGCAGCTCATGGGTGTGTAGGTACTATGGAGAGGGAGAAAGTGCACACGCTGATCACTGGATGACTGGATAAATGCATCCTTGTTCTGACTTCTTCAAGTTCATTCAAATCACATGAGAGATTAATAGGAACCATTGTACACAGAAATCTCAACCTAAAGGATTTTTTTTAAAATTGTCTTAAATTATTGGAGGATTTACATAGATATTCACTAGACCCAGTCATTTCTACACTGCAGTCTGTTACTGATTTATTTAGTCTTACATTGAGTCTAAATTACACTAGTGCTTTAGAAGAATGCCTGAATACCATTATCCAGACTACGAGAGTATACAATACTTTACTTAATTAAAATAAATAGATGTAGACATAGCTGTACTGCAGGCATTGCCACTTCAGGAGACTATCCTGGCCTTTTTCAGCCTACAAGGGTCCTTCAGGGCTGGTGGATATGGATGCTCAAGTATGCAGCTTTCTCCAGCTGTTTTAAGCACTCTACCTTCAACATTCACTTTTAGTCACAGTGACTATCGTCCTGTGCTGACACAATTTCCAGGACAGACGGAGGCAACGGAAGGACAAGAAAATGCCTCTTTCTGTATAGTAAAACACAGAGATAGTGTGCAATAAAGAATTAATACACCCTAAATAGTCTTGGTAAGTTTCCAGAGCAGAAAAGGCTCTCTCCCTAAGCGGGAATGTAGCCAAACACAGATGAATGGCATTTGTATCTTCCTCTGTTTCTAGCACTGTCACTGAATGTCACTGTAGGCCCACTTTAAGAAAGAAAGAAAACAAGCAAAACCAACAGTGTGTGTTGGAAAGCAGGGAATTCCTTGCTGTATCAGGAGAGAAGGTTGCACTCCCAAGGAAATCACTCAACCAGGGCTGTGGGAGGATTTGCCTTATCTTTGGTTTCTCTACCCAAGACACTCAACAAAATCTGAGCCTTTAGCAGGAGAGAAAACATGAAGAAACCAAGACATTTGAGAGAAGCAATAGGAAGAACCACAAGAAAGGTCAGTGGAGATCTACCAAACCAAGAAGAAATCATTAAAAGTGCTGGAGGAGTCTAACAACCATGGCTGGTGTTGTCAGTGTTGCAAACTGTTGCCTTGGGAAAGTGAGAGCTGTTTCATACAAATATAGGACAGGAGGAAGAACGCAACATAGATTCTTTGCCTTTTAATTTTTTTTTTGTTTTACTCCTAAAAGGACAGGAACCCATTAGTTATCACCCCATAGGTTATCAGGCTTGTTTTCAACCCTTTACTTCATGATCGAGAGATGGTGGTGAACCCAATCCTCACAATCTCACCAGAGCCTGCTCCCACCATGAGCTGATTTGAGGCTGGAGCTGAAGCAGTACATGCTTCTTTTGTCCTATCTTAATGATGCCTATCCAGATGCAGCCAAGTGTCAATGAGATGTGCAGATTATACCCATTTAGCTACACAGAAGAGCTTTTAAAGAACTCTGTTATAAATATATAAAAAAGTATAGTTCAGATCCTGGATTTGCTAAAGTGGAAAACCTATGTTGGTTTTGACAACACTGGTTTTTAAACTTTCAAAGCACAATGAAAAAATCATTTGGAGGGAACTGAAATATGCAGATAATTAGAATTAAATCTTTTTGAGGAGGAAAGGAAAGAAACATTTTGTCAATTAGAATTTTTGTGATACCACAATTCACAATAGTAATACTCTATCCCTGCTCCCAGATATCAGCTGTGAAGATAGCTGACATAGAACTTAAAGTGTATTTGAGCCTCTGCCTTCTGTTCACACAACATACATCTTGATTTCTGTGCTGGGAGATTCTAACAGTGCCTTCCTTATCTCATCATAGTACATTAGCTGTAGTCTGCAGGTCATTTTCCGAAAGTCTGAATAGCTTAAGCCAAATTCAGGGATGTCAATGAATAGATTCCCAAGTACCTTACACATCTTTGGATGCCCATTGTATACCAAACCTATCTGCAAATAAGCAAAGTATCTGCTTTTGCATCAGTCTTCTTATGCTAACTGGGAGGTGGCCTTGAATCTTTCTGCCTTCCCACACCTACCCTGAATGTTAGGGTACTTTTTAACGGAAAGTGAATCAGAATCATTATAGCAGTTTTTTGTCACAAAGAAATTTAATTTCATTTGTTTAGTTGCTTATTTACTTACCACTATTCTGGATTTCCCCTCTGTCTGGGTAGCTCTTAAAACACTCCTCATGTTTCCTGTAGGTGATCTCCAAAATTGTTTACCATCAACTGCTAATGGAACAGAATTCCTGCTAGAGCTCCTATCTTTTCTCCTGTGCCTTTCAGTGAAAGACATTCAAAGGGAACACCATATACCATAGTGGTATGGTCTTTCAAAATTCATTTGAAAAAATAAAGTAAAGAAACTAAACTCTCAAATGTATCAAGCAAGCAAAATAATAAACATGATGTTTTAAAAATATATATGCAGTCATTTTTCATTAAACTACCTTTTTTCATTAATTTTTTCATTAACTAATTGCTTTGTGAGTGGAGTTTTGCACCTACTTCGTAGAAATGCAAAAATTAATACTTACAGCTTCTGTCATTATCAGACTTTTCAAATGATGTTGCAGAATCTCTTGAGCTTCTTACAAAGCCACACTCTTCCCATGCTATTTATACAGAGAACAACCTTCACAGTTGTCTGAAAAACAGAGAGATGCTGTGTACATCTCTGCTGACAATTAAAGCAGATAATTTAAATCTCCTGAGTTATGCTTATTTAGAACAGCAAGGCCAAGATACAATGATCCAGGTTTTTGCTTTAACATTTCTAAGCTGCTTGGAAAAGTAAAGATGGTAAACACTGTTGCACAGAATGCTATCTGACCCAGGCTGTCATACAGACCACTTAGAAATCTGGAAAAAGCTGGTTGTTTTTGTTACTGTTCTTTGCCATTCACATCTATACTTGCTGGCTCTGGCTGGCACTGGCTGCGGAAATGCTGAAGTGTCACAAGTGGATTCCTGCTGGTGCTTTCAACTAGAGCGTCAAAAAAAAATGTTTCATTGTCTTTTATTTTTTATTGAAAGCTCATTTTCATGATATTCCAAACTCAGTCCTGTGGACCCTTGAGCCTCCACAATCACCCAGTCTTCTGGGTACTCATTAAAACAGAAATTAATATTTTGATCATTTAAGGTTCATTTGCAACTTACACACAAAAACTACCATCACAAATGGCACTATTCAGAGTTGCTGTTGACAGACCCTCCAGAGGCAAATGGTTTAATAGTCTTTGACCCGCAGCTGCATTTCTCTCAGAAGTGGCAGTCAACCACAGGTTGTAGTACTTATTTGCTCAGGCTTCCCTTTCCTAGGTCTTGTGGGCTGATGCATTTACACCAACAAAATAACTGCAATGATTAAGTCGGTCTTATTCTGGCTTAGGTCTCCAGGATGCTGACTACTTGGTTTTCTTTGATTTATAGCAGTTGTTGTAGAAATGTGTTCTCTGACTTATTGTTTGGTGGCTGTGACATCCAGAGTGAGACCGAACATGTTCTGCCTGAACTGTGATGTGGATTTGAACCTGACTTCTTTTATCTCTCAGCTGAACAAGATATAGATGATTACAGTGATTACAGGAGGTGCTGATCTAAGGAAGAAGGCAGCATTATGGACTGGAGTAAAACCAAAAGCAACTATGTGAATTTAGGACAGCATATCCTTTGCTTGTGATACTGTCACAGGAAGACTGCTTTCTACCATGTACTCAGATCCTCAGATTTGAAAGATTGCTTAGAACTACCACCGTGTCAGAGCTGACCTAGTATACCACTCCATATTTCACAATTACTATTTTCAATCAATTTTAGTACTTGGATCAATTTTACATCAACTGTAATGAAACTGAACATTTCCATTTATGTCACAGACTGGCAACTTTCTTTCTGTCATATTTCTTGTCAATATGTGATGTATTTACATTAATTAAATTGTTAGTTTTCCTTGGGTCATTTTTGTTTTCAGCAGTACCACTTTAGTTTTTAAGGAGATGATAACAAGTCTATCTTTTCTTTCTCCTTCAACCTTAGACTGGACAATAATTTTTAGCTTTGCTAATGTGTGAGCCCTGTTTCAATTTTCTTTTGAAGGTCTCAGTGTCTCCATTGACTTGAAGACAGTATTTTGATGATCTTTTGTGAATGCTATTTCTTTCTTTCACAGATCTTCAGGTTTTAAGATTAATTACACCTGCAGTACCTGCTTTCTTATTTCTTTTTCTGCTAAAAATGGTAGGCAGGAACATAATTACAATAGGAAAATTACTTGCAAAGTAAATGCCACTTTTACATTTACTGAAGTAATTTATCAAGGTAATAGAGTAGCAATGGTCAAACTGAGCATAGTAAAATCATCTTTGCATGTTCCTTGCAGGCTTTTCTGTGATGAATAATGGAGAGGGACTGGTTGTTGTGGTGGTGCATAGCTGTCTTCTCAGGGACTACCACAAGATTGTGTGACAATCTTCCCTTAAACACCATGTCTAGCATGGCTTTGGTGGCTCCTGCTGCCAAGTGCCCAGGCTAGTTTATTCAAGCCGACCTACCAGCAGCCAGGCATTAGGTGGCTTTTGCACCCAGATGCCAGGTCCAGAACCTGCAGAGGACAGAGGACAAAGGATACCACCAGAGCAGCCCTCCTCATGTCTCTGTGGTTTTTCTTAGACTGTGAAGATGACGTGCGGGCTTTGGATATGCTTTTTTTTTTTTTGCACTGTGTTGGAGCTGATGGTGAAATGTGCACTTGTTTCAAATATATTCTTCTGAGATACAAGAGAATACATCCTGGGATCCAAGACAATACATCCTGAAATACATCTAAACTGCTGGTTTGAAAGACCTGCCCTACCATCTTGCAGAGCCTGATATTTATTTTATCTACTACTTATTGTTCTACTGCAGTGATAACTATTGTTTTCCAATGTCCCAGAAAATTTAGCAAGGTGCAACCTGTTACCCTGAATCATAGAATCACAGAATGGTTTGGGTTGGAAGGAACCTTAAAGTACATATAGTTCCAACCCCCCTGTCATGGGCAGGGACACCTCCCACTAGACCAACTAGCTCAAAACCCCATCCAGCCTAGCCTTGAACACTGCCAGAGAGGGGGCAGCCACAACTTCTCTGGAGATCATGTGCCAGCGTTCTGACACCCTTACAGGAATTAATTTCTTTCTAATTTCCAAATTAAATCTACCTTTTTTTAGGGTAGAAACCTGAAACCTTTTTCCTTTGCCTTATCACTCTATTCCCCAGTCCCACTGCAGCTTTTCTGTAGGCCCCTTCAGGTACTAGAAGACTGCTCTAAGGTCTCCCTGGAGCCTTCTGTTCTCTGAACAACTGAACAACCTCAACACTCTCAGCCTATCTTCATAGGAGAGGTGCTCCAGCTCCCTCATCATCCCTGTGGCCCTCCTCTGGATTCAGTCCAACAACTCCACATCCTTCTTGTGTTGTGGACTCCAGAACTGGACACAGAGATGACCCTTCTTGTTAATCTGTGCTGTGAGATCCTATTAGACAAGATATTTGAGGCAGTATCAGAAGCCTGCTAACTTCATGGCTGCTTCTGGCTACAAGATGACAAGTGAGGCCAGACCTCACACAAATACAGAAGATTAAAGCAACAATCTTCAAGACCTGGGACAAGTAGCTCACTTTCAGTGTGGCACAACAGACATGCTATCATGGACCACATCAGCAGATCTTCAGATGGAAGATAACCACCTCCTCTTTGTTTCAGATTCTGCCCTCTGAGTTCTGGAATCTACATCTTGTGACTATTACCTCTTGTCACATTAGTTTAGATTTTAATATATAATACTATAAATTATAAAGAGTATTAAATCATTTATGAATAATATCTAAAATCAGATTAGGTGCAGGCAACCAAATACCAGAATCTGGGTCACATATGAGGCAGTCTGAGGTCAGTAAGTGACAATCATCTATGCAAATGAATGGCACAAAAAATGCGAAATGACTATCTGTCCCAAAATAACTGGAGTTGTCCTCCCCCATACAATATGCAGCATCTTTAACAGCATGGTGAATTTAATCTGATAAGTAATTGGAACTGTCTCCATCTTGTCAAAATAGTTTCTGCTACTTCATCACTTACTTCATGGTTAGACTAACTGCTGTGATATGCTGCAGCACAACAGCTGGCCTTTCTACAGGGTTTGTGCTCAACAAATCTCTTTAGCAGTAGCCTGCCTGAAGTGCAAAAAATGTCTTTCCAAACTGAAAAGTACCAATCATCTAGCCTTACTTTTCTGACATTCCACCTCTTTTCTCTGTGTTTGAGAAATAAATCACACTCAGCTGTCAGATTTACTTAGGATACAAAGTTCCCTAATGCACTGACCGTGGGTATGAACTTCCTTGGCTGTAGCCCCTCCATAAACAACTGTTAGTGCGTGTGCATGGTACCACGTTGTGTGATGCTGACCTGACAGTGTTATAGTTTGAAGGGGGCAGGCAAAATTCTTATTGGCTTTTGCTGCCAGGACCCGGTGAATGAGGGGTGGAGTTTAGGCGCCTGTTGTGAAAAGGGGTCTGGGTGTCAGGTATCAGGTGTCAGGTTCAGTATTCCACCCATTTCCTGCCAGACTCTATAAAGCCAGGAGGATGGGGGGGGTGTGGTGTGTGTTTCAGTCTCTCTCCTCTCCGGCTCTTGAGTCTCCTCTCTGGGTGTCTCCCTCTTGGTCTCTTGCCCTCCTGGTCTCTTGGTCTTTTCTCTCTGTTGCCACGCTTTCCTTGCCTGCCGGTCGCCACGTGGAGCCAGCACAGAGAAGGCCCAGCTTTGGTTACCAGCTCGCCACATGGTCTGCAGCACTCCGACTGCACCAAGTGCTGGGGTTTGGACTATTTTCACTCCCATCGGCTTTGCAGTGAAGGACCTCTCAGCAGCCTGTATCGCCAGTCATCGGAGCTCGGGTTGTATATATTTGTATATATGCATTTTCCCTTTTTCCCCACCTGTTACTCTTTCTCCCTGTGCCATTCAATTTGTTATAGTTTTTAATTTCCAACCACTGAGCCTTTTTCTTCCTTGCTCCCTTTCTATTTTCTGGGGGGAGTGATAGAAACAAAACTCTGTCTGGTTTGTGGCTCGCCCTGGCCATTTGCTAAACCAGCACAGACAGTGTGACTGCAAAGTCCTTTTAAGTAGAGTTGAATCTACTTTGGTAGTATACATGAAAAGATAACTATACACAACTGTGGGGTTTTTTAATTCAAGAACTAGTGTAAGTGACCTCTTCTATTCAGCTGTCTCAACCCTATGATGTTCAACTTCCTCTGAGCCTTAAAATATTGTTTTTCTTGTCCATGGCTTGAAGACATCTTTTCTTTATGAATGATTGTTGCTGATAACAGCATATGAAGCATTCTTTGTGTGTTAAAATTTTAGAAGTCAAAAGTATTTTTGCTGGGTCTATGGGATAAATAAAGGAAGAATTTTCCCTTAAAGGAGGCTGTTGAGCTTTACAAACTTCCTCATGTTTTAGAAGATGTTAGCTAGAAAGATTTGGTGCAGTGATCAGAAGATGCAAGAATGAAATGTATAGAGAAGAGTTAACACACAAAGAAAGTCAAATAGCCGTTTTCCTTAAACAGCACATCACAATTTCTGGTTCACTGGTGAATGATGAATTATTCAGGGAATTCTCTTTTAAGTTAGACAGAGTGTATAAAATACATATTAGCACCATAGGCATAAGAGGAAGTATAAACGATAACAAAAGGAAAAACATGTTCCTTATTTGTCTTATTATTTAATTAATGTCTTAGGGATGTATATGGTAGCAATGTAGTAAATATTGTTCTTCTTTTCTTTGTAGATAGCCGTCTTCTCTGCAGTTTAATAATTTCTGATGTTTCTGTCAAAAAGTTGAAATTGTTGGGGCTATGCTGCTTTATCCTTCTGGCTATTTTCCCTATTACAAATCTGAGAAAACCTCATTGCACTTGGTATTTTTATTATCTCTAGGCTTTCTTATCATCAAAACAAGAATAGAATCAAACCACTGTGTAAATTTCTACATAAATATGATTAAGTAATCACTAGTAAAACTTTTAATTCAATTATTTTTTTTTTATATGCCACCTCAGATTCAACAGAAGAACAAAGGACATGGGTAACAAGAGTTCCAAGAAAGTTTCCCATGAGATTTGTACGTTCCAGCTCCCTGTATATCTTGTACAGTAAAAAGATTGTCAATAGAGTTTCAAGGTTGAGTCTTGTCATTGTTAATTTGTTATGAAGTTCCTTGATATTTCCATGAATAGATTGCTTACTTGTCTGAGCTTTAATTACTTTCTTCATTTTAAAGAATAATCCTATGAAATCTGAGACAAAGTTAATTAGCTGATACTGAATGGAATATAACTACTTCTGCAGAATACACACACACACACATACACACACACACACATAGTTAGAGATACTCTGAATGTTAAAGAAGGCCAAATCAGAGGGGTTTATTTATCATTTCAAATCTTCTTTTCCATATATATTACAGATACAATGTCTGAATTTGGTCCTTGTAGGTGAGAGGAACTGTGGTATTGTTTAGACTAGCCATGGCTCTAGCAAGTCAGTCCAAGTGCTATTTAAAATAAATAACACCTTTCAATCTCATCACAGGGCAGAGATCCCAGGAATGGATCTCTGATGGCTGCAGGAGCAGGCACTTTCATTTCACTTGCAGGTTTCCAGGGTCACCCATTTCAGGAGTATTTTGGTGGTTCTCAGGGAGCAGCACTGAGCAACAACATCTTCATTTTACTTTTGAGCACCTAACACATTCAGTGTTTGTATGTTGAGAAATACTAGAATAACTGTTTTGCAGCAATTGTTTGACCTTAAATAGGGGAAAAAAAGAAGAAAGAAGAAAGAAGAAAGAAGAAAGAAGAAAGAAGAAAGAAGAAAGAAGAAAGAAGAAAGAAGAAAGAAAAAAGAAAAAAGAAAAAAGAAAAAAAAAGAAAAAAGAAGAAGAAAAAGAAAAAGAAAAAAGAAAAAAAAAGGAAAAAGGAAAAGGAAAAAAGAAAAAGAAAAAAAAAGAAAAAAGAAAAAGAAAGAAAAAAGAAAAAGAAAGAAAAAAGAAAAAAGAAAAAAAGAAAAAAAAGAAAAAAGAAAGAAGAAAAATCTTCAGAAGATCATGTAATACTTATATTAGCTGTAGTTCCAGATAGTAAATACAGACACAAGTGTTATTTACATTTGGAAACTGCAGCATGATTGACTGGGATAGCAAGTGTATTTTGTTTGGAATTTATTTTTTTCTATTGTTTTTCTGCTTCAGATTGTATTTACATAACAGTTTTCAACCCTGATGAACAGTCATACATTTAAGAAAATACAAGTCTTTTTTTTTCTAGTTTGTAACAGATTGTAACCTCATTATACTGTTCTACACCACCCAACTAGTTTCTGTTAAGCACAAGACTGCTTAAAATTATATTTTAATATGATTGCTCCACCCATGTATTAATATCTTGGCCACCATAATGTTGTAATTCTTGACAGAACCTTTATAAGTAAGGATTGTTATTAATGTTACACTTAGAGTTACTCTGAGATGACTTGTTTGGGTTTTTTTTTCATTCGTGACCACAGAGGATGCCTAAATTCTACCCCTGAGTAGTGAAAGGGATGTTCTTATCCCACTGCTTTTCACATAACAAACACAATCTCCCCCATTTCAGTTACTTGTAAGATATACCCAAGTATATTTGTACTCAAAAGTGTGCTTACAAGACTGAAATGAACAGACAGCTTAAAATAATTTAAGACAGTGACATGGGATATGAGTCACATTTTCAATGGACACAATGCATCTATTCCAAGATACACCAGAGAGTCTGACCACTGTTTTTATGATAAATTTTTCTGAATGAGCAAGGGTCACCCCAGATAGCAAATACTATTTCATCTTTATATTATTCTTCCTTTTCTGAGTAGGAAAATATCATCTTTCTTTCCCTGTATCTGTTAATATTTCGGAGATGTGGTTAGCTTAAAGCAGACATACCTATGTTTGTTTTTCATGGTGTGCTGAACACATAGTGTTCCACAGTCATAAATTCTCTTAGAAACTTGACAGATATTGAAATAAATTACTTTTGTTGATCTTCTTATATGACTCAATCAGCATTATCTTTTCGTACAAATACATTTGAAGGAATCTTTGTAAATAATTAAGCTTTTCACTTTGCAATTTCTTTGTAATACGAAGGAAGACATAGTGTTGTACAGTGTCACTTCCCCTGCCCTGGATTGAATGCAGTAATTAATTTTATTTGGCTGGAACAAAAAAAAATTGTCTCATTTCCTCGTGATTTCTTCCTCTCAGCAGTTATCAGTAATACGGGCTATTACCGAGGAAAGTAGAAGATGTAATATTGGTCTTATTGATGAACCCCACTGTAGAAGAGCAGACAACTATTTTAGACATCAGAAATTAAGTTCATAGAAGAGTAATTGCACCTGAATAAATGAAAAATTGTAAGACGGCTTTCATTTAGTGAGGTCAGGTAAAATAAGAAAGAGCTGCAGATTACCCACACCACCCTTACATTTACTTATAACACCTGACTCATTAAAAACGTTAAATTACTTTACTTCTGTTTAATCTGCACTTTACTACTTTTAGGGAAAAAGACTAGGAACATTGTAAAGATGACTTAACTCATGTAATTGTTTAGTGGTATAATGGCTGTTTTCTCACATTTCTCCCCTCCCCACTTGTGCATTGTCCTTTCTATTCCTTTCCTTGCCACATTCCAGCCCTGGCTACACAATCTGCCCATTTGGACAAATGTACAATTCCCCCATTCAACTCAGCAGAACCTCTTTAAACTTCCCAATTTTCCTGCTGGCTTATTCAACACTTCAGCATTGAATGGGTTCCAGAACTGGCACAAGATCCATGACAAGACTGTATGGCCAGAGGAAAGGCAACAAGATGAAAACAAGGTGATGGCCTGTCCTTACTTTGACAGCTCTGAACCATTAATTTACATTATTGTATCTCTGTGAATCAAACCTTCACATAATTTCCAGATTTGCTTGGGAGAATAGTGTGAGGGCAAAAGAGAACTGGCAGTCATGAGTGCTGACTGACCAGTAAAGGGGAAAGGAATGGGGGTTAACATGATTAAATCATGCACTATTAACCTCAAACCCAAGAGACTTTTACAATGGGAAGTAATTCAGGTTATGCTGGATAATTTATAATATAAATATAAGATTGTAGAAGCAAAATCAGAAGGGCTGATATGGAAAATAAGATAAAACTTGTTTGGAGTGTCATTGGTAGGAAAAAGGATCTGCAAGGGTGCTGTCAATAAAAGCAAAAGTCAGCCCAAGGGTTGTTCTGCTCTTCTGCAAATTGGTAGAGTTTTTGACAGATAACAATGAGGAGGCTAAAATGTTCAATTACTTTTTGCACCTGCCCTCTGTAAGAAGGTTAGCTGCAGCACAGCAGACACTGATAACCAGTTAAAAAGGTAAGAAAGAGCTCTCCCTCTGGTAATGAACAGAAATTTTTACTCATTGGCTGGGCTTGATGAAATACTGAGATGATTAAAGAACTGATCAATGAAGTCTCGGGCCTGTTTATGCTTATCTTTGAGAGCTTACAAAGTACAGGGAGCATACTGCATTAGCAAAACAAGCAAGAACAGACCTATCTTTGAAAGCAAAAAAAGGAGAACCTGGGAGTTATTGAACGGCAGACTGAGCTTTGGCTCCTGAAAGAATACTGAAGCAAATATGCTGTTTATTTTCAGGCAGCTAAAATTCAACAGGAACATGAGCAACAGCCAGCATGGCTTTTTCGAGAACAAAATGTCAAAACAATCTAATTTCTTACTTTGACAAAGGACAAATCTTTGATGTCAGACAGGAAATAATAAATGTCAGTTATTTTAACGTCTTCAGTGCTTCTCTTATTCTCATTATGAATCTCCTTCTCTGTGGGTCTTTAAGAAAGGATTGAACTGCTCCCTGCCAGAGATATTGTAAGTATAGTTGATCCTGTTCTCAGGCCAGGGGTTAGTGGCTGGTGGAATCTGCAGCAGCTTGTCTGCATCTCTGACAAGTTAAAAAGTAGATATAATGACACTTTCACTGTACACAACAGAACAGGAAATACTATAAATACTTAGGCCTGAAATGAAGATCAGCTTGAATACATTTGATGTGATTGCAAGGTAGTTATGCTATTCAAATACACAGCACTATGACAATATTTCCTACTAAATTAAGTGTAATAAAACACTGTTAACTCAGACCATCTTATAAAGAATATACCAATCACTTTGGGATTTGCCTTGTTTTCCTGCACAAGCCTAAGGCTCAATCAGCTTCAGTTCAAACAACAGTAACCTGATGAGTGTGAAAAGGTCTTTCTCTTTCTCCAAAGAAGCATCTAAGAAATATAAATGTGAAAAGTCTCTTCATGTGTGCATGCGATATCAGCTCTCCTGAAGGTATCAAGATAGGAAAGGTAGAACAATGGTATAGATAAAGGAGCATCCTCCCAGATAGAACATGTCATACTGTAGCCTGATTCTTGACAAGGCTGCTTTTCTGAGACAGGGAAGAGGACAAATAAAAAGCTCTTGCTCTGGAAGTGCCTTGTGCTAAGCCGTGATGGGCAGATAGGTTGATCAAGAGTAGCCTGGAGCCTGGAATTTGCCATTGCCAAATCAGAGGGACAGAGATAACCCACAGTATAGATAGACCTTTCTTACATCAAATTTATTTTCTAAGTGCTGTGGGTTCTGGAAAATAACTACACTTCGTTTTAAGGACACTGTTTTGTAATCGTTGCTCTGTACTCTCCATAGATTGCTCAAGAAGCAGTTTACAGACATCAAGCAGCAAAGGTTAGAAATGACTGGGAAAGTAATTTCAATTTCCTCCTGGGAAGTGATGGTATCAAGAGATGTTTTTTCCCTAGGAAGTGAAGGCACATGTTTGCTGTGTGGAAAGGGCACACTCAAGTTGCGTGTTCACTATGAGAAATGCATGCCCCATGGTGCACACTGCACACCTAACCCCTGTGCAGGACACACTGCAGCACACTGCAGACTTCTGCTCACACGCACAGGTTTTTCTTGGAAAAAAACCTTAAATGAAGAGGGCAATGGAGTGCTGCCATGTTTCCCTCTGGCATGGACTACATGGGCCAGGGACAGTGCAGACACTCACTGTCCTGACAGATCAGAAAAGTCTTGAAGATGCAGTTCAGCAAAGCTTTGCAATGGCCACACAAAGTCTCTCTTTCTGCAGCTCCTGAGAGCTCTCCACCCCACAACCCTACTGTGCTGCAGCTATAGTGAAGCATTTCAAAGTGTCTTACTGTCTTACTGTTTGTCAACAGTATCAGCCTGAACTATTATTACTTGTGCTAGACATTTTCCTGTTTTTTTTTACTTTTGAATGCCATACTTTTTCATCTTAGTTTTTTCCAAAAGTTACAGCAGATAAAGCCTGTCATAATCAAAACTCTTCTCAAATCTGGCTGAGCCTCAAACTTCCCATGACAAATGTTTTGTCTCCCAAGAGTCAACTATGATGCAATCAGTGTCCTGTCCCTTTTCTCTCTGATTAAATTAGTATCTTTCTGTGAAGTGGTTAAATTTTACTATGACAAAAGCATTAATGATAATGTTACTAGAACTCTATATGAGCATTACTTAGTATGGTATTGATTGACAAATAATTCCTGAAGAATAATGAGAAACATTTTATAAAGTTTCTAATGATGCTCGCAGGTTTTGAGGACTTTCTTTATTCCACCATTATAAATAAATTAATGTAATAATGTGTCAATCACTGTTTTACTCTACAGAACACTTTTAATTTTTAGTATTAGTCTATATAGTACAAACGAAAAATCAGTCAGTAAAAATGTTTTAAAACCTCAATGTTTGGTTGCTGGACTTTTAAAACCATAACAGTTCTTCTGTTTTTTCAATCGCAAACCCCATACAGATTAAAGTATCTCCAGGCAGAGACCTGGTGGAAAATTAGCTACCCTGAAACAGTCCTTGTTGGAAAATTATGATGTTGTCTGTTATCTCTGTTAAGTGCCTAGTGTGGGTGTGACACAGGAAAGAATATTTAGGACTCTGTGTTCCTTATATCTGGAGAGAGATAGGCACTTCCCTTTGTTTCATTTCTTGGGCAGAGGGTGCATAAGGATAGCAGCTTTATCAGACATGACTACATTGAGACTATCTGTATATCAATGACAGTTACTCTGCTATATTAAAGTTTTAAAAACTTGTTCTTGCCACATGATGAAGCCCCTTGCTGAATAGTACATCCAACAAGTTTGTTTGATGTAAACATTTCCATTAAACAGTGACCATACAAGCTCTCAGCATGCAGCTGTGGAGGAGCTGTGGGTCCAAACATCATTCCAGGTGTCTGCCCTTGGATTTCTGATGGCATTGCAGATGAGAAAGAATCCGTCAGCAAACTATTCCCGTCTGAATATCATATGTAGATTATCCTTCTGAGTGAGTCTCAATGGGTGGGAGAAAGAGTGAATGGAAGGAGCCAGAGGAAAGTGCAGATGTGAAGAATGTGACCCTCCCACAGCTTCAATGTCTCTGCCACTGCCAGCACCATTTCACATGGCAGTAGTGATATCAATGACACTACTATGCATCAGAGCATGAACTTTTATTCCCTCCCTTTCATGTTCCCATTCCTTAAGTTGGTGGGCTGAGGAAAGTGAACCAGCTGATTGGTGGGCAGAGGAAAGTGAACCAGCACCCCAGGTAGGGCAGCTGCAGGCTGACCTCTGGTCTTAGATATCTTGTCTGATGTTTGACTGACATCAGGAGTTCATTTGGAGAACTCATCAGGAGTTCATCAACACAGTCCTTGTAGTGTGATTTTATTAATTTTATTAAAATAGGCAGACATACCGATAGGCCTAAAGAAAGGAAAGGTATCTCTGCCATTGCCTACCAGATAAGAACAGCACATCTTTGTATAGAGGGACAACAAACTTCCAAAATATTGTCCCACCTTTGAACTGGAGAGGTGAATTAGTCCCTAGAAATGCTGAGAAGGCAGAGGTTCTCAACACTTCCTTCACCTCTGCCCCTACCAGTACTGTTGGGCCCCGGGCCATGGGAACAAACATCCAGGTGAATGCAAACACAGACCCACCATCGGTGAAGAAAGAGTTGGTATCAAACTATGGCAGTGACTCGATCCCTGCAGGTCGGTGGGCCCTGACACTGCCCACCCGAGGGCATTGAGGGAGCTGGCTGACGCCTTTGTGAGGCTGCTCTCCATGATCTTCAAAAAATTATGAACATGGGGAAACATCCCAGAAGACTGGAAGAAAGCCAATGTCAC